>UXGC01000521.1:0-93612 GCA_900480045.1 Eurytoma adleriae
AACATAAATTAATAAAAGAAGTAGCAAAATTAATTTGGAGGAAGCTAACTGCCAATCTATTGGCAGCGGTTTTTTTTCTTTATTTACTAAATTTGTAATACAACAGAAATGAAATGCGAATAAAAAAGTAGTTGGTTCATTATTGAATTCACTTAAAACATTTTTTTCTTTCTATATAGGTACGATTCAGAAAGCAGACTGCGCACAAAGCTACGTCGCCGCGTTCAATACGACGAGACGATCAAACTTCCGGTACTCGAGCAGGACAACGAAATTTACCAGCTCTACGCGGCGGTCGTTCACTCAGGGTACAGCATGGATTACGGACACTACATAACGTACGCTTGCGACTCGAAAAACCGCTGGTACAAGTTCAACGACAGCTGCGTCACGGAGACGACGTTGAACGACTTCAAGAGGCTCGAGCCGCCCGACACACCGTATATCCTGTTCTACAAGCGCGCCGGCAACGAGCTCGAGGAAGACGAGCCCGAGCTGATGAGACTGCCGCAGAGCGTGCAGGAGTACGTGGAGCACGACAGGCGAAGGTACGACGAGGAGCGTAGGAACCCGAGGATGCACATGGGCCAGATCACCAGATACAACCCGCGCAATACGTGGGACCGCGACAAGAACGACGACAACGACGGGCAGCCACCGCCGAGCAGCTGCAGGGACGCCATCAGCTTGCCCCATACGAATTTTCTCTGCTGAGGGCACTGACCTCGTCGAAGGACGAGCGTTCGCGTTCACTAACCGAGCGGGAAAGTTTCGACTATATAGTGGCTGCGAATTGACGAGGCTCGTTAATAAGAAAGCGCCGATTTGCGGGACGGGAAATCGTTATACGTGTCGTTCTTAAAGACAGGAATCGTTTGAATAAAAATTCTACTCATTCGGGTAGTCGACTGTGCGGCTCAACCGAGCTGCTGTGTCTTAAGAGTTCTGAATGTATTTTATAATTTTTTTTAATAATTCAAAAAAAAAAAAATAGTTCAATGGTTTTATTTTATTAGCTAAACAACTAATAACGTTTATTTGAGATTGTGTGGAATAAAGGTTAAAGTTTAAATAGGTGTTAAAAAAAAAACGAGTTATTTAGATTGTTCCGATTATATTTTAGCAACATGAGAACTTGCTTCCATTTACAATAAAATTACTTGCCACCTTCACAGAATAGTTACATAGTAATTTGGTATTCATTAAAATTTAGGATAAACTAGCAATTGAAAGAAATAAGTAGATGCACTGATTGCATCGCATTATACTATTTAATATTGAGATATTAACAGAACTTGAAATAATATGTGCCCAGCAAAAGTTTCAAGTTTCAACTGTTCAATGTAGATGTTTGACAACTGTTAAAAATAAAATAATAACAATCACGTTGGAAAAAAGCGTTCTTCGTACAATTTCACAAAAATTAACGTGAATTTTTTTTCGTTATTTAATTTCTTGCAAAGAAAACAAAAACAATTTGTTTTATTATCAAATAGAAATAAACTTTTTACAATGTAATTTTAAAGTATTAGAGGTTTTTTACCTATAAGAAAGACATATTTTACATGCAATGAAAGACAAAATAGTTGTTTTCGTTCAAAAATGTTGCATAAAACAAAAATTAAAGTACTTGTAGAAAAAGTAGTAAGAGAGCTCTATTCTATATTAGAAGTCTCAGCAATTCGCAGCTACAAATTCGAACTAATCATTTAACGCGATAGGTAGCCTGAAATTTTCTGCCAAAATGTTTAAAAGGCATTTTTCGCTAAATGGTTAAAGTATTCTATTTTAGTCCGAAAGTAATATTCGTCACTTTTCATGCTCATAGAAGTCCATCATTTTTATAATATATAAAAAACAGTTACTCGTGCTGCGATTTAACATTGTCATTTAGGTATGTATTTGTAAATGCCGACATTGAATTTAGAACATTGACAGGCAAGAATACTAAATATGATTTAAAAGAATTAATTTAAAGCCTCTATTGTAAGACTTGTAAAGTAGGTTCGCGTTATCTTTGAAAAGTGTTATTTGAACGCTAAAAATAACTGCGCAATAATACTTTAAATAAAAAAAAAAATTTCAATTACTAAGTACTGTTTGCGAATTACAATATTACTTGAAAATCGATAACTATTGTTTTTTACCATGTAAGTTCTTTTAAGCATGTATTCTGAACTAAATCACGACTGAAAAATGTTAAAAAGAGAAAGTTACTATTGCTGGTTAAGAATGGCAAGTCTGACATACTGTTCAAAGACTTTGTATAATTTAGCGAATGAAAAATAATTCGATTAGATGATTGGCTGTGGTTCTTTAATTGCTTTAAAAAAGGAAACAGTTTTACGCGACCGTAAGTTTATTCTGCCTATTTTTCCGCGTCTAATTCGAAAAAAATATTTTACATCGCAAAATGTACATTTCTTAGTCATAATTCGTGTGGGTTAAATAAATTATTTATAATTTTAGGCACTCTAGTAGATTATTAAAGTTTAAAAAACTTATTTTTAACATTTGTTAAGGTACATAATGTAAATGTAAAAATATGTTTATAAAGCATTGTTAGCGTTCTTATTTTTTTTTCACCCAGTACTTAACTAATGTATATTTATATATATACAATAGTCGATTACCATAGCTTATATGAATTTTAACTAATTTACCGACGTTGTATAACTTGAAAAATAAATTCTATTGAAATCAATTTTGTAAACCATTTTATAATTATTAATATTTCATGACTTTTGTTTCATACACACGCAGACTAAAAAATGTACACTTCTAAAGATTGATTTTTGAATAGACTTCTTAAAAAAAATTTTTAATTTTAACAATTTGTTCTTACTTTGTAAATGAATATTAAGTTAAAGTGTTTTCTTTTTTATTCGAGCAGATACTATACTGAAATTCGATTAAATATCAAATAAATATTTACCTCTCTTGAAAAATATAAAGTAGATGAAATTGTAAATAGTTATTTATTAAAAAAAAATTAAAGAACGCACGTGTGTAATTTACAACAGATAGGATGTTGATAACGTATATTTTTCCATAGCCCTTTATTATTTGTACACCGCAAAATATTATGTTACTCTTTTTCATCTGACGTCAAAAAAATTTATGTAACTATTGTTGTTTAGTATAAGATTTTGAAAATTAACGATCGTAACTTGTGTTAAAAGGAAACTAATCAACACCTTTATATTTCGTTGTAACATTTATGTACAAAATGCACGGCAAGCAATGTGCGAATAATAGGAAGTATTATTTCTCTCGCAGCAGCCAGTATTAAACTTTTAACTATAAAATATAATTTTGTTTTTTTTTCGTTGATTTAGACTAATAGCAACAACTGATATCGCTGAAAAATTAGGTAACAATTACCTTTTAAAAGTTTTATTTTCTCTTAAGATTTTTCGCGTAAAAAATTAAAATATGTGTGATAAAAGAATCAATGTGTTCTTAAAGTTGAATCGTGGATTATATTTCAGAATAAAATTTATTTATTTTACACAAAAGAATTAAGTGAACACGTACGATCTATTTTATACTGTAAAATCGTAATATAACTAAATAAATAAACATTCATTAATGCATCTGTGCATCAAAACGAATATGTATTTATTCAATACCATAGTATTATACAAATCTGTAAATTATAAAGCATATTCATATAGTTTGTAAATCTAGACTTTAATGTAAAAAAATTTGTATTCTGAAGCAAATTGCGCATCAGAAAGCTCTTACCGTTTTTATTACTGTTTTCTTAATTCAGTATCTAACTTGTATGTCAGAGTTTTTTCGTTGACAAGTATATATTTCCACTGTCCTTAGGCATTCAGGTACCATATGTCGCATTAAAAGTTTATAAAGAAGACACAGTGTTTCGCTGCACGTAAATGCTTGATCGAGAGGGGTGTATCGGGTAGGTCGTAGGTGCTTTTTTCTGTTTTATTTAAGTTACGCTTGGCCGACCGCACACATTTTCGTTTCAGACAAAAAGCTATTCTTGGATCCAGTATTTTTACAGTTTTTTTAGTGGAAAAATTCTTTTCGTAGTGAATTGTTTATTCACGTGCTTAAATTGTTTATTTTGATTTATGACAGCTTCGTACTAACGTAAACATTTTTCTTAAAGGCAACTTTTTTCATTAATTTATTTTTTATCGCAAAGGGTCATGGGCAACTGCAATAACATAGAAGTTTGTAAACAACTTGAAGAAAGAAGTTGAAATTGAGTAAAGAAAAAAAATGAGATTTTTGTTTGTTATTTCCGAATGCCTCTATGATAGCATTTGACATTTTTCTTTCAATTCCATATCTTCATTTTCCATTTGCTTCGCCCTCCTCAAACTGTGTCTTTGACGAACTGCCAGCACATTTGTCCTCTTCTCAATTGTACACCCCTCGTTTCCCCAGCTTGGAAATGTCTTTCTTGTCAACGCTGTACAATAATAATTTACTAGTATAGTATCATTTATCTTTTACAGCAATCACATCTTTTGCAACAATAAAATAAATAAATCTTCAAAATGTTATCACAAATTGATGTCAATTTCTTTTTAATTATCATTTTTTCAGTTCTTATTAATTTTTTTCACCTCCCTTCACCATTTTATTAATTTTAATAAATTTCCTACATACGTACCCTTACTTTCGTTTAATCTACTTTGAAAATGTGCTCGTAAGAGGATTCCTGTGGTTTTCGTAATAAAATTTTTTAATAAAATATAAAAGTTCCCGTAAAATATTGGATTTTACAACGTGTCGTAAATACTTCCACGCAAATTAGATTATTTTTAAAATCTGCTCTCGAAGCGTATAATCTTTTTAGGATTTCTTTTACATCTTTTTTCCTCGTAAACTTCAGCCTCCCAATATTCACTATACATTTCGCGTGTCATTTAAAAGGATTTCGTTTATTTCTTTTCAACCTTTTGTCTTTATTTTATTATTTCTGACTTCCGCCTTTATTACTTCTCTTACAGAACCCAGATGCAAAAGTAAAATTAAATTTTACTTAAATTCAAGTAGCGTATCGAAGATTCGTAGTAGATTACTTGATGTCGATATTTTCTACCTTACAGGAGAAACCCCCTCATTGCGGTAAGCAAGGGGGCGTGGACGATTACCGCCGGAGATAAAATTGAAATGCGATTTAACATTCATTTCTGCTTTAACGAGGCAATTCAACGGTCGTTTCTTCGCTTAGCAGCGAATATTCACTTATTAAATTTTTTATTCCTTCACATCGCGGATCCTTTTTTAGCGAGCGAGCGCATATTTCCCGCTATAACTATCCCTCTAAATCTGAATATGTGAAAACTGTGAACTTCACATACAAAAATGTGACTATTGTCATATTAAATGTGAAAATTCATATGTGAACGACTTTTCACATGAAATATGTCAATTTTTACGTATTCGGATTTAGAGAGATTATAAATAATCAAACACAATTATTCGACTGCTTTAATATTCAAAGTCCGCTCGCTCCTCCAAAAACCTCGCAACTCGGCGATAAAAAAATTTCTGTTCGCATAAAAGAATCGATCCGGCGAATAGGTCACTTCGCACTCCATCCGCGCGGCCGGACCGCCGAGCAATTAAGCCCCGCGCCGAAAGCAAGGCGACAAAGTTAATCTTCTCGGGGTACAAGGGCCGTCGGGTAATTCGGCCGGTCCGCAATTAAATGCCCACCGGGCAATTGTGTATCGCCGGCGAAATTCCGGGTCCCCGACACCCCCCCCGCGAGTGCATTCCGAACTGCGCGCGGGGTTCGTTCACCCGCGGGCTGCTGCGGACCCCCAGGAAAGTTTCGCCCGCCGCACGCTGATGCGGCCGAAAGTTTAAACTGCCCCGAGGACGCGAAGCATTTCGCTCCGCCGCCGGGCATGTTCGAGTGTTCTTCTACTTATGCTACCGGCGCCCCGGAGGGTCGTAATTGTTTGTTTGGGTTTCTTTATTGGTTGGTGAGGCGGGTGCGGATGAATCCTTTTTTGTGCGCTTTTGAGTGATATTTGAAGTTAATTGTTTGAAATTTGTGGTTTTAGTGTAGTTTGTTTGGGAGATAATTTAGTTTGTATTGGGAAACATTGCAGAGGAAAATTTACTATACATTCTTGGAGGCCAGACTTGAAACGTGATAACATTTTTTGTAAAAATTAACACTATTATGGCAAATTTTAGTAATAAAAATTGTTATTTTTCCATGGATTGTAGTAATTTTAGTAATTTCAGGTTTACAGTAAGATCTATACCTATATCTGAAATAGTAGTATGTGGGACGCTGGCGATGTGTAAATTCTGTCTAGGTAATATTCTTAAGTGCAAATAAATAATTTAGAGTTTATTCTTACATTTTTAAAGACATTTACTTACTTGAAATTCAGGATCTTGTGCTAAAGTTACCTATAAGTTCTTTGATTTGTAAATTGACCGTAGAAATTAAACATTAACATGTACTTCCACTAAGTAGCAATTAATTTTTAATTAGTTTAAAAAAACAAAACTGCCATGCATACATTAATTCTTATTCTTTTTTAATCAAAAAGTGATTCTATGGTTCCGTTTACTTCACCTTATTCTTTTTCATTTGTTAACATTGTAAGTCATACTTTCACAACAAATTTTTGTGTCTTCTTCATTCTCATCCTCGGGTACCTGAGTGTATATTTTTACCAGCCAAGGCATGCGCGATGCCTCTGGAATTTTTTATTACGAGTGTTTTTTATCTGCTTGAATTTCATTCCATTCCGTGAACATTTATGCTTAAAAAATTTACGTTTATATAAAAAAATAAGTGAAAATAAATAAATTTTCAAATATAAATAAAATTTATAGCATTAATAAATAATGTAATTATTATTTTTGTATACATAACGCAAGCCGGCATTTTATTATTTACTTATTATTTATTCATACATTCTGTGTACACGTATTGTAATTGATAAAAAAGAGACATCATTTTCAAGAAAAACCTTTCCCCCCCACACCTACAAATTACACCTTATTTCACGATTAAAAGATTTAATGAGACACTGAGTACCATTACAAACCCCGCGTGGAATTGACGCATCAATTTTCTTTTGAAACGGCCGAATAATCATTTAAACCGCTTGCGTGTACATACTTCCACCGCGGCTGCGGATCCAGTGTGTGTCCGCGGGACGTAAACGAGCGGGCGCATCAGCGCGAGAAAAACGAGGTCGGCCGGGCGCCGCGGGTACACCCCGGTGGTCGTTCATCACGGCGCGCCGGCGACGACCAAAAAGCGCATCTCCCCGCCCGTCGCGGATTACAAAAGACGCCGGGGACGAGGCGGGCGGGCGCGTGAGCCCGATGTTGATGAGGCGCCGCGCGACCCGCGAGCAGCATCCCCGCGCCGCCCCGAAGCTCCTGCGTGATCCGCATATTATCCCGCGGTTTGCGCGAGCTCACGCCTTTCTCCGTTCGATCCTTCAGCTTTTTGCCGCACGCCGGCTTGAGTAAGTACGAGGGATTGGGTGCGCGTATACAGTTGTGTAATTTATACGTTGCTACAAAGTACATAGAGTATGTATATGCTGTATGCACATTCGTTCTAGTATGTAGGTTCGTACAAATACTAATTTAATAGCCTTACAGTGTCTGTTAATTTAATTGTTTGCGTTATTTTTTGTAAACGCGTGTGCAAGATAGATGAATACAGAATACATTAGTTTGCAGCATTTGATTTTTATACATCTATTTATTCAATAAATTAGTTTTCCGCGTTTCAAAATTCGCATATTACTACGTATTAATAATAAATCAGTCATGTATTTTCCATTATCTGCATTAGATAAATTTTTTCAAATTTTCGTCATCTGTTTATTGAATAAATTAGTTTTCCGCATTTCAAAATTCGCCATATTACTACGCATTAATAAATAATCAGTCATGTATTTTCCATTAATCTGCGTTAGATAAACGGCTAAATCGAAAAGAAATTTGAATCGCGGTGGCGCGGGCCGCCGCTGAGCCGGGCGGCGCGGAGTGGGGAGGGGAGGCCGCGGATTGGGCCCGCGGCCGCCGCGGCGAGGGCGCGAGCTCACAGCAGCTTTGACAGCGAGCGGGTCCGCACGTACTTCGCGGGTCTCTCTGGTGGAGTTGCGGGAAGCCGGCGATCGTCCAGCCAGCGGACCATCCTCCTCGTCGTGGCGCGTCCGGGCGGTCCAGGTCTCAATGTAAGTAAGTGTGCATTGTCTCGGAGAGTCCGCGAGGACGTCGAATTGTCTTCCTCTTCGCGGCGCGGTCGGGCGTGTTCGAACCGGTGGAACAATTGTTGCCGCGAGTGTCGCGAAAAGTCGAAGATCGTCGTGCGGTGTCTGTCCCCATCGCGTATTGTTGCATTTGAAGCTAGATTTACGGTCGCATAAATTCGCGAGTCGCTATTAAAAAGTGTCGTTTGCGATCGTCAAGATGGCCGGGAGTGAATTTCTAAATTAACGGTCGAATTTTGTTTTCGCGATTTCCATCGAACGCCTAGAATGTTCATCGCGTTAGTATTCACGATTAAAAAGCGTCAATTTGATCGTCAAAATGGTCGCGAGTGAATTTCTAAATTAACGGTCGAAATTAATTTTCGCAATTTCCCTCCCAATATCTAATAGTAAATCCCTTCGTCGTGTGCGAATCGTCGCGAAAAAGTGTAAAATCCACCCAGTTTTCGATCTCGAATAAACGCGAAAAGAGCAAAAAGCCGAGTGAAATTCGGAAATTTCTTGGAATTGCAAAAAGCGCGGCGTCGCGGCTCGTTTCTCGGAATCGGCGGCCGGCCGCCGCGGGGAGGCGCGGCTTCCGCCGGGAGGGGAGGGCGCTGATTGGGCCTGCGGCCGCGGCCCGAGCGAACTTGGCTGCGCGCGCGTCCGCGAGTCGTCAATCCCCGCGGAAAGTCTGACATAGTCGAGCGAATTCTTCTCGCGGCGCGTTCGGGAGCTTTCTTTTGTCGCGCAAGTAATAATTGTTCCACACGGGTTAGCGTCACCGAAAATACTCAGGAGGTCGTCGAGCGAATCACCCTCCCCGGCGCGGCGCGGTCGGTCGCCGGCGATATTGGCACGAGTAAGTGTTGCCCCGGGAGTCGGGCGAGTACAGGAGGACGTCGAGCGAATAACCCTCCTCGGCGCGGCGCGTCCGGTTGTGAAATCGGCATAAGTGTTGCCTCGCGAGTACATCCAGGAGGACGTCGATCGAGAAACCTTCCTGGTTTCGGCGCGTACGGTCGTCGTGAAATCGGCATAAGTTTTGCCCCGCGAGTCGCGAAGTACAGGAGGTCGTCGAGCGTCTAACCCTCCTCGTCGCGGTGCATCTGCAAGTTCGATGCAAGGACTGGATACAAGTTCCTAGTGCGCGGCCATCAAGAGGCAGTAATACCGTCATAAAAAAATTTAGTGCGGTTTCGCGTACGTAAAAAAGGCCGGCTTTTCACATTCGCGCGTCTTGCTGTGGCGTACCGTGCGTTTTATAGACTAGTGCATACATATATACAAAGTTTTAAAAAAGTACGTTAAACAAAAGTAGTAAATTGAAGCACGGTACGCGACACAAGGCGCTCTATGGGGAAAGTCCGGACCGTACTTATTTTAACAACCGACTTAATCATTGTAAATTTCGCGGACGGTAATAGTGTGGTGCGGAGGGGTGCCATGGTTCGCCTTCCCCCTCCTCGAGTACGAGTTTTTTATTTGATCCGCGAGTATACGGCGTGCAGATGCACTGCCTTTTTCATTAGCGCGATCGGAAAAGTCTGGAACCGCTCTCCGTTTACTCGGCGTCGATGCGATCGTTTCATCCGGGGGTCCAGTTTCCGGAGCTTCCGTTGCTCACGGCGAGGACGGAAGAGCAAGCCACCTGCAGTCATTGATTGGTAAGCCGCTGGCTAAATGAAACATCTCTCGCTCATTCCCCCTTTTCCCCCGTTTCTCATATTTAATACTCGCGAAACTAAGCTTTTTTTTAACTGCAAATAGATTTTTTTTCTCAGGTTCTTTTTTTTATTCAATAAAGTATATTTTAATGGATGACTATTATTTGATTTCAAGTAATTTCTTTTTTAATAATTTATTTAGTTCTTTAAAGTACGAAGTGAAATAGATATTTTGCAATGTTATTTTGTATCGCGTTTTTTCGCATTTTGCACGCCCCTTTCAGCTTGTCTGCGTAAATATGAAAGCTTGAATTTCTCGTAAATTCCGAGTACAGGAATTTCTGATCCAAAAAACATGAAGGAACTTCAAACAGTGAGTATCTAATGTGTTTTGACATCCAGAATATTACAACCCTGTGATGTCACATAAGCCCCTTGATAACATTGGAAAATAATGAAACCATTTATTTTATATATTTATATTTTATTTGAGATAGGATAATACACGTTGAAATAATTTTGTAAAATTAAAAGTTGATATCGAAGAGCTTAAACTTTTAACAATAAATGCAATATTTTAGTTTTCGTAAATGCAATATGTTAATTCTTTTTATAATAAGATGGAAAAAGTGCTTAGTTTTTTTTAGTTCCTCTTGATTTAGCCATATTGTATTCAAATTTTGTAAAAGAATCCCTTTATAAAAGAAAGAACTAAGCATCGAAAAGTACAGGTAGAGTTTATGCGTACAAGAACACATTTTATTACTTGACTTATTGTACAAATCTTATTTTACGTTAATTTAATCCCTAAAATTTACGGCAATACAAATATATATTTTATATTTAATTTATTCTAATTATCACAAATGTTCAATTTTTATGGCAATATAGTTACAATTCATCATAAAGTAATGGTAACTTAAAACCGATCCCATAAAAATAAATAATATAAATTACAATTTTATGTAACAAGTTATGTACAGCAAAATTTTTACAATTTAAAATATATTTAATTTATAAACAATTCATTAACTATAAGGTAAGCAGATACAAATTAAAAAAATTATTCTATTTTATCAAATATAATCATTTTTTATATTCTTGTTACTTGTGTATTCCAAAATTTACGTACATAGTTGTTAAAAAAAAATGACATGTGTGCTTTTAAGGATTCACGACTGCATTAAGACCCTAATAACATAACTTTTTTATGATTAAAGACATTTACATAAAATTCCGATTTAAAAAATAGTATAAGTAATTTCTATTCATTTAGCTATTTCAAAGTTCTTACATACTTACTTAAAAGCCATTATAATGCAAAATATAATCGATACAAATTTATAGACCATAGCTTCTCAGATATAGCTCTGTTTTTGTACTATATAAAATTTTCGGTATCCCCATGAGTGGTAGAAGAAAGAAGGTATATTTCAATTAAGTTTCAGAATTTTAATTAATCTTTTTTAGACTTAATTTTATCTTAATCTTATTTAGACTAACACAATTTGAACTATTTTTTTCGAAAGAAATTTATGAATGTTTTTAATAATAATAAAAAATTTATTAGTGTTCTATAATTATTGGGGTCTTCTCACAATCCTGATCCCTTGTTGCTTTTATGTAAATATTTTATATACACATGTATAGTAATTTTTTGTCCACATTAATCCTAGTGCACGAGTTCTGAAATTATTTCTTATTAGTTTACTGGATCTGAGAAACGATACTTTAAAAAAGTCTAATTTTAGTTCTATTCAAAACAGTTTGTTGAATAAATATAGATACAAATATGTACAGAAAGTCGGATCTTTGAATTTATCTATATTCATTTAATATTGAAGACGATAGGTTCTACGAGTACCAGCTCCAGGAGAATTCTCACTCATTTTAATTTTTGTTTAGTAAATATATGTCAGTTACTTTTTTAAATAGTTTATTCCCTTCCTTTAGTTAAAAAAAAATGTAGAAGATATTTTAAATTAACAAATACCTTGGATTACAAAATTTACTTTAACTTATTTTATTACAAATTAACCGTGACTTTCAATTTTTTTCTCATCTTAAGTTTTTTCTCAACAATATTGTTAATACGAAAATCTCAATGCTACATCAAAGAAAGCATTCCCTCTTTCTAGTTTTAGTAATGATTCGATGGAACCACCTTGTAACTGAAAAAAAGTTATACTTTTTGGAAAGTTACAATAAACCACAGTCGAATCCTCACACTTGGCCGTTGCTTAGGTTTCTCGTCTCGGTGACGTTGCCCTGTAAGCACTGGCGGTCCGCCGGGACAATCAGTTCCTCCGCATCGGGGCCTGCGGGCAGCTTCACCTGAACAGTGACCGCTTCATCTGCAACACACAAGCTGGGCCTGTAAAGCCTGGCGTCAGCGAATTCCCTGCAATTCACATGCCCGAGCTTCGCGGATATTATTGCACCCTCGAGTTTTATCGCGTTCTGTTTACTATAGCGCATCTCCCAACATGATTATCCATTTAATTAGTAAGAAGTGGTCAAAATGTAAGATTTTGATTTGAAGTTTGTTTATTTGAATATTATGAAAGTTTTCATTCTTTCCTTAAAACATTTTGGTAATTACGATTCGCGGTATTTAAAAAAAAGTGATATTTATTTTAAAATCAACGAATACTAATAAAATACATAAATAAACACAAAACATTTCATATAAATTTTAATGTGGTAATTTAATTATGACAATTGACTAATCATGATTGAATATTTCTTCGGTTTACAGAAAAAGTTATACTCACAATACAATATTATTATTTAGTAGATCTTACTTTCTGTATTAACTTCTGTATTAATCATGTATCCAACTGTTAACTATTAATTCATGCGTTAAACTCAAGCCAACACCAAAATTCTAATACGAAATTTTAAAAACAATTTTTATATTTTTTTTATTTAAATAATCTACGTTTCTAATTTCATGAAAATTTTATGTATGCCCAACTAACAACTAAAAAAAGTCATGCATTAACTGATTACTTTAACGTGATTTATTTATTTCACATTTGAGAGCTTATAAAAAATGAAAAAAAAAAACAGTAAATAAATATTTAATTACCCACTTTAATTATATTTATTCCAATCAACGCATGCAAAATTACGCAAGTAAATATTCACAAAAAAATTACTCGAGTCAATATAACAGTATAACACTAACTATAAAAAGAGAGAAAAAACACCCTCTACTTAAAAGCAGAAAAGGTCGTAAGCGTGAGAGAGTCAGCCTCGGTATAGGACAAGCGCTCCTGATAATCGTTCCTAATTTACCCCGTGCGCAATCCCGTCGTCGCTCCCGTCATCTGCGCTTGAAAAATCCGCAAAACAAATTAGGGCCTCGTGTGAAAAAACACGTGACGGCAAAATCTCGTGTATGTAATTAATGATAATAATAATGTTCATTTTGATTTTATGTATATAGTTTTTTTATATGCAGCGTGTGCGCGCGCCAATCGTGAGAGGAGCGTGCGGCGCAAAGTCAATCGGACCTGTCTTGTCGGTGTTGAGGGAGACGGTGTCGGGGAACTGCACGTGCTTCCGGCCGGGTCGCTCGTTGCTCGGCGACCTCTCCGCCACCGTCAGGTGGTTGGGGTTCGTCGTCGGGCTCTGCGTCGGCGTCGCCGTCATCCGCGTCTCGTTGTTCGTCGGGGCGCGCCGCGAGCTCAGGCACGACGTCGCCGTCGTCGTCGGCTGCGCCGTGTACCGCACTGCTGTACTCTGCGACATCGGGCGATATTTTTTTTTTTCTTTAGAATCGTGGTGAGTGGGTGGGTGGATTTTTTTCTCTGGTTTTTCGAGTTAATGGGTGGAGATTCAGAGAGCGAAGATATACGTGCAGTATTTTGCTGCGTGTGAGAGGAAAGAGATTGAGTGAAAATTGCAGTGCTGGATCATTTTTAGAAGATTGGTGACGATTTAATTTGTTTAAGTAACTTAATTGATTGTAAAGAAAAGTCTACAATTTACGTTTATCTAATTATTTTAAAGAATAAACCGAGCACTGAAATTTTTTATTTAATTTCATTTAATTTTTCAATGTCACATAAGAGCAACAGTTTGAAAAATAAATAAATGAAATTAATTTAAATGAAAATAAGTTAATGCAAAGCTCCACAGTCTGAAGTTTTTCATCGATGAACTGCGTTATATTATAATTATACTCTACAAGAAGCATTATGAAAGTTCAAAGGGATTTTTTTTTTCATTGTAATTAAAATTCTTTTTAATTTTAGTTTCAAGTAATACTCAAACCGAACTTATAATTTTACAATTAATCGTTTAAAAAATCCCTGTGACTAGATCTTCTACGTGTTCACTTAAATAACGTACCGATATTTAGAATTCATCAGTGTCAAACTTCATTATGAGGAGTATTTGGCTTCGTACACTGAAAATGAAGTATCTCTTTTATTAATTATCAATGGCATTCAATTATAAAACAATTTAATAACTCTGATGGGGAATTCTAATGATGTTGAGCAAAATATTGAATATCAATTGTTCACAAATTGTTTGAATTTTAACCTAAAGTATATACCAAAGAGGCAAATGTTCAATTTTAAATCATTTATATTATACATTACATTTTTTAACGGAAAACAAAATATTGAAATGTAACGTGCTTATTAAAAAAAGGAGAGCATTGAATAAGCATTGTGTGATTACACAGGATTACCAAGTAATTGCAAATAGCCTTACAAATTCTCGAACTCTATTCAATTTTATTTAAGCAAATAATGAATAAAAGAATCGGAAATGCTCTTTCAACAACAAATTCCTTTTAAATTGAAATTTCGTTTTATCGGAGCGAATCGATAATGCTCGAGCTTCCTTGACAATAAACTCCTGCACGCCGTAATGCTTGTCGGTAAAAAACAGTGCCGGTCACATTTTCAAAAACGCCGAAAAATCAACAATTTTATTCGAACAGTAGAAATTACGTGTATGTATAAAATAGAAAAGAGTAACGAGGGTCGCGCAAAAAAGACAAGGGTGGTACTAAAAGGGTGGAGTCGCCGATTTAAGCTTCCGCTTTTTTTTCCACAGAACTTTTCATTTTTCCGGCTTTTAACCCCCTTCATTTTCCAGTGATGTGAGCTGAGTCGAAAAGAAAACTGTAAAAAAAATGTAGCGGATAAATTGTTCGTTATCTTATAATTGAGTGTTGATTTACTTATTTACTTTTTAATTTTCCTGCGTATTGGCCTTTATCGATAATCGAAGTAAATATAAATTCATTACTTTTTAAAAAAAATTGATGATTGATACTTCAATTGCAAACAAACTGACGGCTTTCGTACATAATAACATTTACAAACAGGCTGTATTTACTAATAAAAATAACGGAAAATTTTCATTAAAATTTGTTTGCATTCTTTAAAAGCATTGATGAAAGGACTTCAATATTAACACAAACAAATATCACTGAAAATTTTAACGAAATACATTTTTGCACTAACTTTCGTAATCCAACTTTGTATTCAATTAACCTAAAGCGGGCGTGATTTTAAAATCAGGACGACTCAGCAAGCTAATAATTTTAATGGATACAAGTCGTCGCAGATTGTTGTCGCGGTAATCAGCAATTTTCGTACACCAGCCACGCTCGGCAATTACCGCCCAGCCGTTATGTAATCAATTTTAAGGCTCGAGCTCGAGGGCACGCCACTTCATTTGGATGCGAGACCCGCTCTCGAAAACTTCTACCTCTGCTCTCCGACTTCCGTCTCTCTCTTTTCTCGCTCGCGCCGAGCTTTCCGAGGAGTGCATTTGCATCGGGGCTTCGCGGGGAATGAATGAAGATTTTGGCTGGCTTTGCCGAGTGATGAGACAGCGAGAGGGACCCTTTTTTTAACAGTTAAATGGATTATCATCTTTTATCACCTTTGAGGATTATTTAAGACGGCTAATTATCCTTTAGCTATTTTTTGTGTCGGAAAGTTAGATATAAAAGATTAAACAATTATTTAGGTTTAAATTATTTTAAATTGCCATAAATTAAAATAATTTAAATTAAATCGTTAATTTAAATTAATCGTTTGATAAGAAATGAATGAATGACTTTTTGAATGAAGAGGGTTAAACTGTATTTTACTAATTATTGATTCTATTCAAATTTTCTTTTTATTCGAGACAACTGTAATATTTACTATGTTTGATTTATTAACTTCTAGTTTTGTGATGAATTTATTACGCTGCTATTAATCAATCTAATGGATTTCAATGTTATCTATTTAATAAAACTTTATTATTTCTTAAAACATTAGTAAAATACATCATTTGAAGTACATAAAAGTCCTTTTACAAAAATAAACTTAAGGAAAAAATGCCTCTTGTAACAGCTTTGTCTCGTAATAAAAATAATAATCAAAAGTAACTTGTAGGTCGTAGGTACATAGAATTCCAATTGAACAATTCACGTAGGCGCAATAACAGTCTTGAATAAAAAGATTTCTCTAACGAAGCAAGGAAACAAACGTAACAATTGGAAGAAACCTACGCCTTTCGTCTCTACAATAAAACCGTCATTTCCTAAGAACGTGATTGGTGTGGCGTCACAGCGATTTCATATTATCCCGTTATTTCTTATAGCTACGAACCAGTCAAGTGCTCGAATTCCAATTACCGACTCTGAAAGATCTTTTTTTTTTCTTCACCTTTTTCACCCTCTCCCTTTTTTATTCAGCGTAGTAATGTTTAGAGCGTAGTTCTGCGTAGTTATATTAAAAAATGCATTGTTCGTTTAAAACTTTTAATTTAAAAGTTTATGATTGATGAAAAAAATTATTTCACCTATTGTAGGAACAATTGCTTGCTCAAGTAGGAATCTAAAGAGAATTCTTATTACGGCTGACTAAACGCGGACTTTGACTACTTCCGCGGAAACATTTTTAATAAGCCACAAAAAAGATTCATTTGCGTTTATTAAATTATTAAGATGCCTGTTAACATGTTCATGATAGTAATAAGGTAAAAAAAAAATATAAATAAATTTTAGTGATTTCATCAATTTAGCCAAAGTTTATAGTTTATAATTTAAAGTTTGTTGAAATTTTATTAAGAAGTTATTGTACGGAAATAAATAAATGCGCAATAAATTTTTCGGTGTCCTTTTATGTATTCTCTTTATAGCCATATTTGTGATATCTGCCATAACTTTAGTAGATTTTCATAAAAACTTTTTGATTTTACTTTTATTATTCAAAACTTTGTATTGGGGCGCACACCTTTTAAAGTACTGCTAAACTAAAACTTTTGTTCTGAAAGTTAACTTCTTTATTCGATATACACATTAAAAAAAAAAACAAATTTTTTGTTTGCAAATAATACAGATATTTATGTACGTTTAAAGAATCAAAATATAAAATAATATTAATATCTTCATTAAAAATTATTATTACTCCACCATTAAAAGTTGTTATTGCATAATTTTAAATGCACACTTGAATGCTTGTTGTTTGCACTGAAATTAATCTTGTCTAAAGAATTCACGTATCGCAATGTGTTGAGCACGCGAAATTTTTCTGCACAAGTGCGCCCCGGGGATACGTTTCGCAGCATACGACTTGTACGTATCTTGGAAGGAATAAAGTACGTATATCCGAGGTATAAGCATAAAAAGTTCATTGTCCGCGTACATTATCGTGCAAGGGCAGATATCATAAAAATATGTCTGTCGCTCGACTTGACTACGCGAATGAAGATTACTCGAGGCGAGTAGACATGGGAGTTTCACGAAATTGAATGTACGTTTTCCTTTACTTATTCGTACTAATACGAAGAAATGTTTTATTAGAGTAGAAATTGAATATCATGATATTTCAATTATATTCTATTAGACTACTTTTTTCCTTTCGTTTATTTTATTATTTTGAATGAAAAATAAGCAGCAACGCAATATTTTCCTATTTGACTATTTAAATATTTTAATGTGCCTAAAATTGTATTTGACCGTGCAAATTCTTTTTCATTGTAATTGGTACGTTTTTATTATTTTATCTCAATGTTTACTTCTATCAATCCTATTGGTTTTAGTGCCCCAATTTATTTCGTAACTCGCTCTCTCTACGTCTGTATTATATAATTAAAATAAATTAAATTTTGGAAATGACTTAAAAATTATAATTGAATGACGCGTGTAAAAAAATTTGGTTTGTGAAAAAAATTGTATAAATATTTATTTAAAGGTCAAATCAAAAGTCAGTAAATAATGGGTTAAAATACAAATCGTAAATCTTATCGATAAGCCTTATATACTGACCCTTTCCTCGTGATCGTGGGATGCAGTGCCCCTGCCGGCGGCGTACTCTTGGTATTGCGAGATTACGCACAGCACCGAATACAGCTGTGCCCCAAATAGTGTTTATTTTTCCACATGAAACAGAAAATCATAATTGAGTTATATTTAGCAATTTTATATAAGATGCATTTTCAGTTCTATTTTTATCGTTGGTGAAACAGTTTTTATGTCGTATGAATTTCGGGATCCTCTGATAAAACCGAGAGCTTTGTCCATCGACTAAACTTTTTCCAATCGTCGGAGTATTGTCTTTTTCCCTTATTGTTTTTGCAAATAATGAATACCAACACATCAGACTTTCCATATCGAGGTCCTTCCGTTAAAAAAAAATGACAATAACTAGCAATTGAAATGAATGCAATGCCAGCGCGTTACCTCGATCGCAAAAAGCGGGTGGACACTTTCTAGTACAGTCAGCACAGAGTGTCGCTTTGTCAATGAATTTCCCGTTTGACGGAAACTAATACCGTACCGACGCGATCATAATCGAGACTAGTCGCCGACGGGCACTCGCCCTCCTCCGGAATGTAGGTCAGAACGAGCGAGAGACAAAGAGAGCTGCGTATGAAGAAGTGGCCACGCGAGTTACCGATAGACGTGTAAGGGTCGTGTGTATGTGTGTGTGTGAGAGAGTCAGGCATCGGCAACAGCTGTACTCACATTGATGCACAAAAAGAAAAAGTCGAATGTGAGGAGCAGGGCCGTTGTTGGGGTGAAGACGAGCTAAAACAGACAAAAGTTCATTATTAATCCGGACTGTTCTAAGACCATCTTTCATTGACGCTTATAGATCCAATTGAAGCTTCCATTTGAAGCCTCGGGATTTCGTATTTAATTGAATAACACGAATTCGTGCAATAAAATTATTTACACATTTTGATAAATATTATTTTATAAAACTGATAAGAAACGGATTTGATTTGGTTTAATGATGTCAGATAAATAAAGATATCAAAATATATTTTAATTTAAAAAAAATTTGAGGTAAACATTAACACTGTAGCTTTTCTTATCGTAATCATTATTGCTCGTTTTAAAATCTTTCTATGGAAAATGGATTTAACTGGTAGTAGAACGGGCAAATGCCAGATAAAAAAAAATGGTTAAAGTTCCTTGTTATTTGCAGTAGATAAATTGTAAAGTACGTCGCTCTAAATTTATCAAAAAAACTTTTTATGTACGTTAAAACGTTTTAAGTATCTAAAGTAATTAAAGAAATTTATAGTAAAAAATAGTTCCTCGCGAAAGTTTAATTTTCAAACGTGCTCTTAGATAAGCGATCGCAATAAAAAAAACTCGGAAGGGAAAAGAAGAGCATACAACCTGTTCAACGAAAAGATAGTGATTAAAAGTTAGATTGCAATAGTGTGCGTTGCATAATTCTGTTTTAAAATGCAGATTTTTTCCTGAAATAGGAGCTTTTTCAAATAATATATTTCTAACGATATATTGAACAGTATAAATGCAACAAGCTTCATTAAAAATAAAAATAATACGTACACCATGAATGCAGTTGCGCAGTATAAAGGACATAATAAAATTAAAAAATGTTTTCATTTCGTTGGACAGTAAAACGTGTGCATATCAGTATCTGTATAATGAAAAATAATACCCCTTTTTCCGCGTTGTAAAATAATCTCTTTTATCCCTTTTGAATTTTGTTAGAGTTGAAACACCATCGAGCGCTTCTTTCATTCAGTGAGTGCACGTACAAGCCGTTGCGAAAAGCCTTCGTATCTCGGAAAATCAAAGCAAATTTTTCCCTCGCAGTTCGCTAGTTCTAAACCTGTATACAAAGGAAAAAGTCTTCGGATGCCATTGAGTGGAGGCAGTGAATTTGTTGTAGGCATTGGATCATAACACGTGTAGCGGGGAGTCTATACCCTTCCGCATGCATTGATCCACAAAAACAAAGACCAATTGAGTTGGGCGGTCGATTTTTTTTTCTCGTGGCGCCGAGAAAAGGGTAAAAATAAAAAACACTTTCGTCGGCGGCGGGGAGCGTTTCGCTGCAGGGTAGCTTCCAATCGAATCAGAGCTCGCTTTTTTGCATGTCGGAATAAAAACAATTTTTTTTTAAACGTTAGTTTACATCTTCATTGGACGAGAGAAATTTTCAATTTGAATGAACAAACAGAAGTGGCTTTCGTATTCTTTACATTATACAAGAATGAGCGAGAAATTGAAGGAAATGTATGCGCAGTTCAGTTTTATACTGCTGCAGATGACTTGCAAATGTTTTTTTAAATATGTGCCTCAATTTTTGTACTAAGTGAAATATTTACGGCTTTAGACCCAAGTCACTAAAGAAACTGTTTATTTTATTATGTAAATCAAAATGAGTAATGCATATTTCACATTTTGATATTACTTCCCTTTAAATTCACTTCTATCTCCTGACTATTCCCATGCTAAAATTTATATTTGAATAATAGAACCATTTCACTTTTAAATGTTCCTTCGTCTTCATCGGAAGTAAAAAAAAGTACTCGACACGTACCTTAATGAATCAGATAAAAATAGAATGTGTTTGCTCGTCCGCGCCTAATTATCCATTTCCTTTAATTGCCGAATCAACGTAATCGGGTTAAAACGTCGGGACCTCCTGCGAACCCTCTAAAATTATATAGAGCATCGATCGAACAGGAAGGACGCGCCGAGCGAAAGGCGTTGAGCCCGCCACGAAGGAGACAAATAAAAAGCGGCTTGTTTGTCCTCTTTGTTCGAGGAGAGGACGTCGTCGGCCCTCCCCACGTCCGCCATCTATCTCTTTCAAGTTCGTTGCCTCGCGAGCCCGCCGCGTCGCGTTCGTTCTTTTAGACCACTCGCTTTTGTGATTCTCCGCCAAATTGAGCGGCGCGGTCTGGTTACATCGGTCTAACTGCGCAGCCGTGAATTCGCCGCGTGTGCACTCCAATTAAAAGGTTCCGGCCAATTTGAATTTCAATTTACCCACTCGGCTTATTTGCGCGACTTATTTTACGATTTTTAAAGTTTCGAACGTTAAATAAGTAAATATGCGTTATTGCAATGAGGTAATTAAATTTTGATATTGACCGTACGGTACGATTATTATTATGAAATTTTAAACAGGAAAAAAGATTGCGTAGAAGAACTTGCTATAAAAATTTGTTTTTATTTAGCGGTAGTGCTGTAATTTGTAAATAAATAGTATGAGTTTGAACAAAAAATTTTGCACGGTCTTTTCAGTTTACGATTAATTAAATTTAATTTAAAAGAGAATAACTCGTTTAAAATTTATGTCGCTTTCACGCGCTTTTGTTCATGCTCTTGGAACGTTTTGAAACTATTTATAAATTAAAATAAATGGTTCGGAAATGCAAAATAATAAATACCTTCTTTTGTTAACATAATTAATATCCTACCATAAAATTCATTTTAAAATACTTTAAATTTAAAATTTCATTCATACGAGAAACATGCATAAACGAATTTTAATTAACGATACGAAATACTTTACAAACTCTATCCTTTATTATATTTTTATTAACCGAGTATAGTTGAATTCTTCCGCGAATACTTTTATGCTTTTTATTTTAAAATACTTTAAAATACTTGTGAGTAGTATGCGCAAACTTTTCTACTGCATAGTTGCGTCGATCCGCATACATTACAGAAGGCCTGTGCTCTCGGCTGACCGTACTCGGAGGCGAACTACTGATTCGAAGCAGGCGTCTTACTCGGTGCTCGCGATTCAGGACTGTTTCGAGCGGACGGTTTAAGTCCCGTGATAAATACAAAAATAACAAAGAGTGAGAAAATTAGTTTTGTTTCGGACGGATATAAATATCAAAAGTTGCTTAATGAAAGAACGGCGTAACAGATTTTTTTTCTTTTCATTTTATGGAAGGAAGAAAGTTGTCTTAAGAAAGGCTTTGCGAGATCAAGCAGCTTGGCGTTACGCTTTTTTTCTCATTCTTCTTTAACACTCGATGATTAAAATTGTTCTTCAAAATGTCTGATTCATTCTATTATGACAAAGTACAATCATTTATTAGATATTTTTTTTTATTTTAGTTGTAAAAGATATTAATCACTAGTGTCTACCTGAGTAGAAAATAACGAATTAACTTCAACTTTAAATATAATCAATTTAAAAAATTAAGACAATTTAAAAACGTAACCAGAAAACAATTAAATTCTCAAGTAGCTCCTCAGTACCTTGTAAAATTGTTAAGTGAACGCTGAAAGAATAATTAGCATCCGAAAGTGTTACTTAAACTTTCGAGTCTGCAAATAAAATTAAATATTTGAATAATTGCTGCGAAGTGAAACTCCGTACCTACTTGAGTCTAACAGTCGGCGAACAAAACAGCGACGCGTCAAAGGAAGACCTTACGTAATTGGGTTAAGCTCCTTGGATGCAAAGTTAACGCAGTTGTCGAGCGACTAAATGTAAATTAACCGTACTTCTGAAAAAAAGAAACTTACCGAGTGGGTGAACAAAAGGTAGATCAGGTGGGTGACGTCGACGCAGCCGCAGACGATCACCGTGCAAATCCACGGCAGCAGGAACATCTTTTCGTCCTAGGAAAATGAAGAGGCCTCGTTAATGCGATAGAGCCTCCCGCGTGGGGCGTTATTTATGATGCCAAAGGATTGAATCGGACCTTACAGAGGGGCACGCTCAATGTTATTCATTACGAGAGCGGGTAGATCAAGCGACACTGTACCGAGGGTGTGGGACGATTTTGATGTATTGCGCGGTTGAAGAAAGATTATCGCCGGAGAAATTCCTTTCGAGGGGTGAGTCTACGACGAGATGGGGGAATTATTTATTGTTAGTTGAATAGCCCGCCTCCCCTTTTTTTATTTTGTTTTCTGCGTATCCCTGATGAAATATTTTTCTTTGAAATATAAATCCTCTATAAATTATTACCTTCAATCCGAAAGTTTGTCTAGATATATTACTTCATCTTCGCGAAAACAGAGGAAAGTATTCAAATTAGTTCTTGAAAACGCATAAGTTACCGTAGGCACGATGGGAATGAGGATTATTGTTATTATAAAAATAAATAAAAACATTGCTTTATTTCCAAAACATAAATTTTTTAAATGTATTTTTAAGGTTATTTAAAAATGGTAGCTTTAATTTATTAATACTAATTAATACTTGTATACATCGGGACGTATTAATTTTAATATAAAATGCTCCCTTAAAATTATTACTATTACGTATTAATAATTTAACAACTTACGTTTAAATTATGTTCCTATTCCTATCGCATGATTATTAAAAAGGAAATAGCATTTAAATCAAAATTTGATCATAAGCTTTGATTCCAAATGTACGCATAATAACGGATATTTCATTAATTTTGATTTGATATCATTTCAGCCATCATCGTCAAATAATTATCTATATTCAATTTGTTTGCTTTTAGACCAAACTCAAAATGATCGCGTATAATTCGCTTTTAGTAAATAATATCAAAAAGTCTCAAAAGTATATTTATTTTGATAATTTCATTCTCGAGTAGTCAAGAGGCTAGCCTGCGGGCACACCTGCGACCAACGTCTGCGTTTATGCGGTCACCTCGAGGTCAAAGGACAACGACTTGAAAATCTGATTTTACCAATGAAACGAACGCGATATTTGAATTGCCTTGCCTTATTGAAAATTTAATGATCGATGAATCAATTCAATATTATACGTAAAAAACTAAAAAATTTAAGTTAAAAAACAGGGTGTCCAGGTGGTCAGGGAAACCTGGAAAATTAATTAACTTTTATGTATAAAGTATAAGTATAAAGAAAATGCATTACGTGAAAATCGATGTTAGATAAGTTAAAGGAAAACAGTAAAAAACTTCGATGCTTCAAAATTTAAAACTTTTCTCCTAAATTTTACCGGAAAAATTATCTCTGCTAACACAGAAATTTATCCGAAATGAATGGTCTTGTAAAAAAATTTAAAAGCTGCGAAACTGGAGATACTTAATTTTTACCTTTTACGCATAAAAGAAAATTGCCCTTTGCTGAAACGCTTTACGGTTTAAACAAATCTTGATTACAGAAAGTTTAACTTTTTAGAATTCTATTGCTAGAAGATAATTTTGAATAATAATCGATTTATATTAATTTTAATAAACTTCTTACCACAAAAATTTGCAAAAACATGTTAAATGTAAGTCTATTATAAGTTTTAATTAACTCGTAAAGTAAAAAATATCAAAAACATAAATCATAAATAAATATAAAAATGTATATGAAACTTATCGGGAAGAGTTTGTGGACTATCATCGATGACCTCCCCGTAAGAAAGTTGGCTTTATCAGGAATTCTGTCCGTGTGACTCACTGATAAAGTATTAACTGGAGACTGCTAAACTTGTAGAATGTAGAGAGACGCGTTGGAGCGCGAGAGCATTCGACCAACGGATTAATAGCGGAATTCGATTTGGCGGTGCACCCGAGCTAGGATTTGAATTTATGAATTATTTTTACCACATCGGATCAAGCTTCGTTTAATATTGATTCCAATGCTGTTTTTCAGGTTTAATGTTTAAGTAATTGCAAAATTTCATTAGTTCTTGATGTATTTTTATTCAATTATTAATGTTTTATAATATTCTAATTAAAATAATAAATGATAACAAATTTTTTGTTGTTTTAAGACTATGCTGTATAATAAGTTTACTTTGTTTCTTGTTTCATTTATTACTACATCAGATATTGTCGGAATAATGTAGAAACTGGACGAAAATTAATTAGAATTTTTAATTAAATTTGATATTGTCATTTTGTCAGCGACATTTTGCCGACATCGTGTTGGTGCATAAATAATCAACCGGCGGTACGCACATTTTTATAATAGTATAATTATATCCAGTAAATCGCTTATTGCAAATTTACTGAACAAACAAAATACGTTAAATAAATGTGTTCATTTAAATTTTTATTAAAATTCGTAAATTTGATTACTCTTAATAAATATAGGGACAAAAGTTCTATTAAAAATGCAGTATTTTATAAGTCAGATAGACTGCGCTCAAAATTGCAGAACTTTTTTGTAAAATTTATTAAAATTGATCACATACCAAAATATAATACCGACAAATTATAAAAGTTCATGGATTTTTGCAAATATATTAAACATGGGATTCTACTTTCTTTAATTTCCATTAAATAACTTATTTCGTGTTACCAATAAAGCAAACTTCAATCTCTTTTAAAAAAATTGTCACTAATCTTTAAAATGTAACGAATGCTATTACCGTGCAGCGATATACAGTACCCCAGTACGGAATGGCAAGATTTACAGTCAGATCGAGTCCGTATATACTCGTGCAATCGATGAAAAAAAGGAGCGACCGGCACCCCCATCTCGCGCACGATCGAAATTTTTCTCCTCTCCCCTTCGCTTTTAGCTCTTATTTTCCCATTTTGCGAAGCGTGTACGGTAGGAACTAACAAGAGACCTTGGTGGATGCGCTCCATTTGATATCTTAATATTTATGCCGTTGGGTGGGGAAAATGTAAGGCGCGTGCTGGTATAATGCCGCGCGATACTTAAATTTGGTAGCACCTTGTTTCGGAGGATCACTTTGCGACTCCCTCGCTGTTCATCAAGTTAAGCTCTATCATGCGAAATTCCCTTGCTCTTACGACGGCAAATGTGAGGTGTGGTCAGGATGCGTGAATTTGTGAATGATTATTTTTTTATTTATAAGATTATATGAAATTTATTTAGATTATTAATTATTTCTGGCTTTACGTGGTTGACTTACACAAGAAAAATCAGTTTCTGTTGCGTGTTTCTGTCGGTAGGTTGACGGACAAAATTGGAAAAGTCAATGATAGTACAGTAAAACTTGCTCGAGCCCTCCTTTATTTACCTGTTCACCTGTATTTACCTGCTTGAACTACTTGTTCTGTTTGCACGAAAAGTTAACGGAACTTTTCATTCGAAATTTGTGAGCCGCGCAAGCGGTACCAAGCACTAGTGAAATGTAGAATTTTCTTTTAATTTTGATATTTGTAATTTCCCTCAGTTTGAAATACGAGATAACTAAAAAAAAGATTTTATTTCTACAGGTATGCATCTCAATATTAATTTTTAATAAATTTTAGGCTTACTAACTTTAACGGTTTAACGGCTACCTTTCACCTTTATAAGAACTTGTATTATTTGCAATAATTTATGGATCTCGAATAAGTTAGAAAGTTCAATATAAAATTTACAGGTGAGAATGTAAAATACGTTTAAATATATCCCCTTTTTGCATCTCCAAAATGTCGCTATTTTAAATTGAAAATTTTCTAACGCCGGATATATGCACTAGAATGATCGATTTTCGATGTAGAGAAGTATTAAATTTTCTGGTGTATACCCAAGCACGAAAAACTGACATAGCCTGGCCTTGTGGCTACGGGCGTGTAGTGTAATTCGTATGTAATGGCTTATTCGTCCAGTCATGCGTATAGATATGCAAGGTATAAACATGCAAAGAATATTTTTGAAATTCCGTTTTTGGCATGAGATAAAGATAAAAATGTGGTATGAATATATAATGGCATATGTACTCCCTTTCTTTATAGAAAGGTTCTGAATTATTTAAAATTTTAAAGCTTTTAATCTCTTAACATTTCATTTAATTAATGTATTCATTAAGTTAAGACAAGTCAAATGATAATTTAATGAAAAAATATCAGTTCCCCCAGCAAGTATGAAAAATGGAATTTCGAACTTTTCATTATTAATATATACGATTTACAGTGGTGTGAATAATCCTGTCCATCGAAGAAATAATTTTAAATTACAATTTTTTCACTATTAACAAATTTGATCACTACTTCAACCAAAGATCCTTTTTAATTGCTGGATTTATGCTTTTAGTTCGAACTGTAACTGTAAAGTCAAATTTTTCATTTTGCCAATTAAAACTTTTTACCTTCTAAGATACGTTTAATTACAGTGAGCAAACTTTTACAGTTAGCTGACCAATCTATTGGTTTCAGATGAAAAGTTGTAGGGAGATAAATTATCGATTCAAAAGATATAAAGACCGTAAAAATATAAAGTAGATAAATCATTACGACTGAATTCAATAGAAAGGGATATGAATGGTCAATCCTTCTTAAACTGAAAAATATACGAAAATAATTGAAGTACTGCAGGGTTAAATTAAAATAATAAATAAACAGTTCTATTGAATTAACATTGCATTACTTAAAAATACTTTACAGCTAACGCAGATTAATCGACTAGTGCAAATTACTTAATTAGGTCATTATTTTAATAATTAAATAGTAGCAGACATTTTACATCGCAACGATAACGGCAATGTATCATGTTTGTAACTACTTCATTATTGATACGAGCTAATTCTGGCAGGCGCATTGCTGCCGAATGAAAGGTCAAATAGATAATAATTTATCAATCAGTTGATTCGTTTGATCGATCACATTCCTTCCTATTGATCAGTGTGCCGTGAACGTTCGAGTCTACTATCTGGATTACGACTGTATGTCAATAATTGTTAAATTAAATAAATTGAAAATATTGCATTAGATATTATCAGTAAAAATTGCATTTCAGTAATTTGCAGTACTTGATATATTTGCGTCATCTAAATAGTATTTAATTCTCTTTGTTCCTAGTATCGTTGCCTAAATTAGTCAGATGCTTCAGAGCATTAATTAGTTAAAGCACGTCGTAGAATTTACCGTCAATTTAACAGGTCGTTGAACGTTATTATGAAACATTGAGGAAACTTGTTTACTTCTAAATTACGTACAAAAAACTATTTTCAATTTTGGTAAATAATTTATTAATAAAATAATGATTGAAAAACTTGCAAAATTGGATTAAAGAATCTTCTTTATACGATTTTTTTAATGTGAAAGAATGAATAATACAAAAAATCACTTTCATAAAAAAGATTATCATTTTTTACTTGAATTTAGTAGATTATCAAAGAGATTTACAACAAAATTTACCTCGATTATCCACACATTTTTTAAAAGTCATACGCAGTTCCTAAAATAAATAATCTAATAAAAAAAATAAATAAAAAAGCTCGTTATTCCGGTCTTTCGATTTCCGATTCGAATGAGGAAAAGCAATTCCGCGGTCGCGCCTACACAGTAGGATCGATTCCGTCGCGGCGGAAAATGTGCGAATCGAATCGATCGCGACGATAGCGTAAATTTGATAAAAAATTTCGTCGGACGCTGCCGGGGACGATGCTTTATCTCGTCTCGTAAATTTCCCGTCTCCCTTTCAGCGCCGCGCAGCTTCCGTCCTTATACATGCGAGCGAGTTTTTCGGGGGCGGTAATTTGACACATGTGTTACAGTAAGGTCGAGGACCCCGGGTGTATCAAACATCCGCACGCGTGTCCACTGTTATTATATATCTCTCATTAGCTGTGGGATGCACGAAAAGAGAAAAAAAAGGAGATTACTGTCTTCTCGGAGAAATACAGTATCATAATTTCTTTAGACCTTTTTCGTTTTGTAAATCGTTTATTTATTTTCGCTCAATTAATTTTGTTTGTATACTTATTTTTATATAAGTATTCTGTTCAATTTATTTACTGTCTTTTTTATGATGTTAAGTAGCGTGAAAAAATTGTTCTAATTATTTTAATTTGACTATCATTGAATTCTTTAATGCAGAATTATTGATTTCATCGTTTTCGATTAGAGTGACGAAGATGAAAATTGCTAGGCCAAGCTGCTTTGTAATTCAGATACAGCTACCGCTCTCAAACATCAAAGCTGTGCATCTGCTGGAATTTGGCGTAACATTATCCTGTTTGCGTTACACGACCATCGGAATTCCGGATTAAAAAACCATGTGGTTTATTTAACAGGCTCAGTTGCAAAATATATCCTCAAAGAATTAAAAAAAAGCCTTATTTAATTTCTGGTGCTAAAGTACAATGCATAAGATAATCCCTTTTGTTCTACAGCTTTACAGATATAATTCAGGAGGTAGAAGAATACCAGTAAGATAAAAAAATCGCGATAAGAAATTGAATCTCATAAAGTATTTTTAACTACCTACAAGCAAACGCGATCCAATGAAAATTATAATACACTCTGTAGTACAACCCATTCGTCTGTCCCTCGTGAAGAATTGAATGGGCAAAAGGTTGAACTCGCTGTGGAGCGCGTTACATGCCCAGGCTTTTCTGTAATCGCATTTCTCCGAGGCAATTGAAACACCTATGTACTGGACGCTCGTAAATTACATTGACACTTAAGCGGCCTAGGGGTGTTTCCGTTTACTCGGGATAAGCTACACGGCTAGCTGATGTAAGGGCGATAACCCGACGGATTCTATAGACCTACCGCGGTACACCCCGCTGGGAGATTATTACGGACTCCCTTTGAACGTGAACACCGTCCTCCTGCGACCTCGTTTCTACTGGTGAACAGTTTCCTCCACATTAAATACTTCGGATGGTCGAAATGCAGGCGCAATTTTGATTGTTTTATTTTGTCACGTTACATTTTATTTAGAGATAAAGGTGATTTTTTGTTCCACCTCGAGAGATTAAAACGAATTTTATGAATAATAACATTCTTGAAATTACTAATTTCTTTTTATTTTGGAAAAGAATATTTTCAAATGCATGGAATTAGTTTTAGAAATTTCCATTAAAATGAATTTTTACACTTTTATCACAGAATTCTTTATCTTTACGGTAATGTTATCATTCTTTTTTTACGATTTCTCGCTGCTCTCTTCAATAATGCTTTGAGCTTGGACTCCTGATAAGGATACGCATTTTCATAAACGCCTTTAAGTGTGTGTTAAAAATTTACGAAGCGCACTTTACGAACAGTTAGTGCCCTCGGGGACCGAGGCTGCGTTTTAACGTTTGTGGTCGATCTTCACATTCCTCGGTCGAGGACCGGGTAATACAATTCCATGAAAGTGTGAAATTGCGTTGGCATTTAATATGACCGTAATGTTGAAAATTTTTAAACTTTTTATAGTTAAATGAATAAGAATGACGAATATGTTCTAAATGAAAGTGTAAAATTGAAATATTGAGAAAAGTCTTAAAAAAAATTATCAACTTATTTTTTAGAAATGTATTTGCACTTGTTTTTATGGTGAAGGGCGACTATAGCTAACGGAAAAACGGGAAAGAATTAGGAAATTTTCTTAGGGGGAAAAGGTAAAAAAAGGATATTTTCGAATATTTTCAAATTTCGTAAGTGACAGAAAATATCAGCTGTTTTAAATTTGATCAGCGCGCTCCGATAAAGTTTTTCTGCATTAACTAAATGGATAAATATTTTCGAAAGAGAAGAAAAGAAAAATCATCTCCGTGTAAACAGACTTTTTCAGGTAAACCTATCAGAAACGAAAATACTGTTTGTTATATTTACCGCGGCTTTAGTTGATCCTTTTCTTACAGAATTTTATCAGACGCTCCATTAGCTCATTTACTGTACGAAGTACTTCTTTATTTAACATCTAACATGACTGAAAAATCAAAATGTAGAGAAATTAAATCGATTTCACATATGAAAAATGCATTCCAGGATGCAATTGAATATTGAAATTTAAACATTTCGATGTAAATGAGATAATGTTGATTGTCGGAAAAGAATTAACTTGATGAGTTCCTACACGCGTAACGGCAATAGTTTACACTTTGCGCACAGAGTGTTATCTAAAATATAATAAACATTTTCCACCCAATTAGTTTTAATTTTCCCGTTCAAGCTTTCACCGCAAAAACAACATTGAAAAAATTGACTGCTGATTAGATTGAACAATCCAATTACAGGGCCATAAACTTTGTAAACAAGGACAAGAAAAATTATCTCCTCGAAGTTAAAAAGTTAAACGATCGATACTCGTCGAGACCCATAGAGGGGGGTTACATCTCCCCCGGATTAATTTGTTTATTAATTTTCGCGGACGTCCTATAATAGGAAGCACGCGACGGGATCAGTCCGGAATAAATTTGCCCGGTGTGCTCTCCCAGTGGCGGTATTCTTAAAGTAATCACCCTCCGCCCCAGGACGACCTATAGATTCATCGAGATGCACGGACCTCGCGTTTCGCTTTAATATCCAGAGGGGAGTCGCGCGTTGAATTGCAGACCACGTAACGTAATAAGGACTGTGCATTGAATGGCATGCGAATATCAACGGCGAGCTAAGGCGCGGGGGGAGCGTCGCGCACTGGCCGCGATGACAGCCGTCGATTTTCCGGAGGGGTCGTATATTTCAAACGAACGACGCATTCTCGTAATGTCGTGGGGTGGAAAGAGATACGATTGTCAACTTAAATTTTCGAAACTGTCCGTTATGCGTCTTGTTTATCGGTATTTACGTAACCCGCGGATCGGTGAACGCGAAATCTCGAAACTTCGATTTTGCAAAGTGGTTACGTCGCGAGTTACTGTTTTAATTATTAGTAAATGGTCGTGTAAAAGATAATTTTATTTCAACTTACCCTAAACAATCCGAAGAGCAGGAGGAGACAGCTGATGACTCCGCACGAGGAACATACGAGTAATGCGAGGTTAAATTTCATTGTTCCTGAAACATATCAATAAATAAACAAATTTTAAATTATGATAAATTAAATTTCATAATAGATTTAAAAACAATAACTTATTTGTAGTCGCACGTACTACTAAAAATTTTAATAGTCCATGTTGATGTTTTCTTAGACTGACACTGCAGGAAAAATCGCAATAGTTTCTTGTCAAATTATTAAAGTAAATTTTGAAAGAAACTACAGAAAATTTTACAAGAAGTTACTGTAATTTTTCCAAAAATGTTTATATAAATTGACTAATACAGTTTATTTTTTGTCCACATACAATTATAACAATTATTTATTATTTACTACTTTTATCCCCTTTAAATCATAAAAATTATTTGCAGCCAATATAGAATTGAATCTTTTTCTTTTTTTTTTTACTTTTTAACATATTACGGCAGGTGAAAGATCGTAAAAGGTGTACCGTCCATTAAACTTGACAGGTGAAAATTTATTGCACTTCATGACGTTCTCACGATTTTTAAGTGAATTAGAGTGAAAGGTCCACTCACCCGGGGACACTTCCTGTTCGAGTACGCTCTTCGACTTGGGCAGTGAACGATTTCCTGACAGGTACTGAATCTCCTCCTGCAGCACAATTGCTAATGACACCACTATACCTGAAAAGTAAAACTGAAAGAAAAGGAATTATTTTCAATATTTTCAAAAGATTTTTAAATCTTAAACGTTTTAAAACATTAGCACTTTCTTTATTTTTAAAATTTCTTTCGAATCGTCAAAATATTTCATTTCAAAGAAAAGTGTAGCAAGTTGAATAATGAAAATGAATCTGTCATCAATTATTGACTAGCCTTCAAGATCAGCTTACTTTGATGCAACTATTCGTGGAACGTGACAAAGTCTTTTCTCTAACCGTCCGCTGAGCGAATTTCCTTTGCCGCAGATGTCCGCGAAGTGAAAAAGATCATCTTACATCGAAAACTGTACGATCGAGCCATTCCTTCCCGTTCTATAATGGAAGATTCGTTTCTTACAGGCTTTCTTGTCACTCGCAGGACATTTTCTACCCGAGTTACAGACTTTTAGCGGAAAAAGCTGTGTGAAATAGACGATGTGTCCTGCACAATATCTCCTTTGTGACTTTTATTACTTCCCTTTACTTTCTTATCAAACTGTTGCTTTATTCCACAATAAAAGACGAAACTTGCCAATATAAAACATAGATTATGGTTTATTGGATTTTTAAATGCCTAGTTACGGGTTAAAGTTTTTAACGGCTTTATTTGTTTATACGCTCTATGATATCAAGATTTATTGATTTGATTTTTCTTTTGTTTACATAAGTAAGCATAGTTTTTCTTGGTTTTTAAATTTATAAAATTAATATATCGAACTGTATATCTCATCAAAATAAAGTACAATTAACTAACCAGTTAAAAAGTAGTAATAAAGTTTATAATTTGGCAGCCTTTAGAATGACTCGTCCTTAAATAATTATTTATCTGTTTCCTATTAGACACGAAATAAAGTTAAAAAACCAAGCTACCTTAAATAAATTGAAGTGATATTTATCTTCGACAGTAGCAATTATTCATGAACTTTTTAAAAGAGTCAATGAGAAATCCGCTTCTCAATCAGACGTACATGTATTATTTAGGAGAAACGAATCCTAGACACCGTTGCATCCATAAAATCCCCCATTTATACCAAAGGAAATTCAATAAAAAAAAAACGCGACCGTTCCGAGCGAGTGCAGTTCTCTCAGTTCCTTCGCCTCTAACCGAAGTGCATTTCTTATGCGCGTCGTACTCTTGAGAATCCCCTTTCCACGTCGTCTTTCTGGAAAAATATAGCGGGAATAAAAAAAATTTATGAAAAAGGGCTACGGGCGAAAAAAAAAAAGGAAAAACTATCGAGGGCGAGAACGTACGAGCGAGAGAAATGACTCGCGCGCGGAAAAATCGCGGGGGTTAAAAGGCGACCGAAACGCGGGTCCGTCGGAAGTCGGCGATGGATCCGCACGTGCGTAAATTTGCCACTTTGTGGACGAGGCTGAGTCACTGGACTATTTTTGTTTTTTGCATGTTTCCTCGCTCGTTTCCGTATATTAGATGCTTTCAGCTGGTGGAAAAAAAGGCACGAGAGCTTGGTGTCGATCCTCGTCATTGTCAATGAAGTAAATTGAGCTGTTTATGCGGAAGCGTTAGCGAACTGGATTTTTTTGTTTTCATAAATTCAAAGGAATTTACTGTGGGGTTTATGTAAAAAAGTGTCTTCATTCAATATAGAAATGCGGGATTTTCTGCAGCATTATCTAAATGAAAATTTTCTTTATTCTGATAGATGCAATTTAAATCATTTATATTATACAATTTATATCACTGTCTTTTGTTAAGTAACTGTCGAATTTTTAGAAGTGTTAGGAACGCGCCTATATTGAAATTCTTAAATTTTATTATGAATGTTCTAAAAAGATCGTTTTTTTCGGATTAGCTTTAAATTATTTTTTAATATTCACAATTCAAAACGAAAAAAAAAAATAAATTTTGTCCCAGCCACATTTTCCTTTTTATCCTCAAAAGAGGTCTATACCATATCCTACTTCATATCACCTGGTCCCCTGGTACTCTTAAAATATACCTTATAACATTTAGAAAAATGTGGGAAATAAAAAAAAAACGTCAGTGAACTGAATATAATAAATATCGCCGTATTATTATTCTCATTATACATTTCGAACAAAATTGATTTACCGACGTTTTTAATTAAAAATTTATCTCTTACAAATTTCACTAATTAAAAACACAAAGTAATCTAGCGGTTCTGTTATAAGTAAAGTTTCTAGCGATCCCGCTATTAAAGACAAGTTAAAAGCTTATTAAATAACGGTCAGTGGCTCATGCAAAAAAGATCAGATCGAAGGGAAAGCACTTTAAAGTAGATGCGCGAGCCACAAAGCTAAAAGTGGGTTAACTCGCCCCGATTGTTGGCACTTCTTTCTTTTTTGTGCCGGGCGTAAAGACTGAAAAGAGGCGAAGGAACGAAGCGAACTGTAAAAGGCGATCGATCCCTCACCGTGACATTATTGAAATCACTTTGGTATCAGAAACTACATCGACCTGCCGAGGCAGAGATTAAAAACTGTGGGAAATGCTTCTATTGGACGTATAGGGTTTCTGTAACTTCTAAATATATAAGCGAAGTAATAACCGTTTCCTTTTTAACTAAAAGTTTATGTCACGTTTCAGAATAGACGTTTACACAAAAATAATCCCAATTAGATCTCATCTCTATTAATTATATATTTTATTTTAATTAAAATAAAAATGATTTAATATAATTAAGATATTAAGGCATGGCATGTGCATGACATATAAAAACCAAAACTTATAACACTTTTATGCAATATACCTAAAACTTTATACACAAAATTACATCATCGCTCTTCAGAAAATTCCTTTAATAATCGTAGCATGTCTGTTTTCATTATGTCATAATTGCTGAGTGTAGCGAGTAAGCATGACAATTGAGAGACCGAGATTGAGGTAAACAACATAGTTTAAGTTTGCCCTAACGGTACATTCGATTACCTCGTTATCCAAGTATTAACGTGACCTTTACTTGCGAACTTGCAGGAGTTTCAACCGTCTGTCACTTTTGCGACGTATAGCTGAGCATCTTACTTAATCCGATGAGATTACGCAATTTTATTTGTTAGTGGGCGTATTTTATCATGTCAATAAAAGACTATTTGCAGATTTAGATAGTATCTTATCCATAAAATGATTAGTGAGTAATATCGAAAATAATAAGAATAAACAAAAGAATTTTAACAGGCTGTTAACAGGTTTATTAAAAAATATTACAGCGGAAATGTGGTAATAAATTTTTTAATTTACTTTTATTTTTGGGATATTAAAGGGACTTGTTTTTAAAATATATCAGTGAATGTTATTGCTTTTTTTATTATCAGTCGCTGCAATCATTCAAATATCATAAATAATTTTTTTTACATTTTTATGATGCTCCAGTGTTAATGACGTTTTTATGCTTTCAGTAAAGTAACAAATCGTAGCTTTTTGTAATAAACTGAACTTGATAAAAATACCCTTAGTTGTCATTTAAATTTAGATCCTTTTCGTTTCTAAACAATAAATATGAGTATCATTCATATTTCTTCGAACCACAAAAACTTCTCTTTTTTTCGAGTTATGATGAATCGTGTAATGTTCACAATAAAATATTGCTATATGAAAAAGAATATTTCTTTCTTTAGCGGTTGAGAAAGTAATTTTTTTGTTTCAATCTTCTCAAGCACTCTGATGACATTTTTCTTAAAAGGAAAAATTGATAGAAATATATTTACCTGTCTACATGGATTAAGCTTCATTTGATTGATGTAGATGCATAAGGGTAGATATTTTAAAAGGCAAGTAACGCCAAAAAGACACTTGACTCTATTTCAGTATATACTTGACACTTTGTGAATATTAAAATTTTTAAGCTCTAATAAGCCTGTAAAGCTTTTCAAAAACTAACCTATGAATAAATAAAAAAAGTTTCTTAAATGCAAAAATTTATGTTAGTCACTGAACAAATATTTGACAAAATTCTGTTTTTATATAGAAAGCTTAATTATCTCATAGTCTTTCAAAATCTCTAGTTTTTCTTTCAAGGAAAATAAGGGATTCTAATTTAAAATTTGCTCAACATTTTGCCTACAATATATTACACGAGCAAAAAATCCTTAACATTTATCTGGATTTTCTGTGCCGTCAAATTCAGGAGAACTTGTTCCATTCATTGCCCGCGATGCGCGTGCAAAAATGCCTTAACCACATTTAAACGCCCACGGAAAAAAAATGCACGCCGCCGGAAAGCTCCCCGAGCGTACGATCGTAAAAATAGCGCGCGGCGCAAATTTTCTTCATTTGCAAAATCTGCACTCGCGAAATCTCATCTTTATTTCCGGTCATCGGGCAAAAGCGCACACATCGCGCTTAAATCCCCTGCAGCCCCCTCCTGCCCCCCGTAGAAAATGGCCCCGGCTTACTACTCTTTTTCCGCTCTAAAGTTGAGCGGCGCTCGCGAAGCGTCTCAATTTCCCGGGCGTCGGAATTTTATTGCGGGGGGCTTCTCTTACCCTCTCGTCCGTTTTTTTTCTTCGCGTTTTATGGCCCTCCGCGATTAATGCGAACTTTTTGCTCTACCCTCGAATGCTGTACGCAAAGTATCACGTGTGCACGCGCATTTTTTAGCTCGTCCCGCGGAAGATGTACGCTTTGCCGCTGCTGTAAACCTGTCGCGGGTGTGGTCGCGTGCAGCTCCGCCGGAGTTTCGAGATTTTATCGCCGTTTTATGCCGGTGCACGCGTTTATTTTTCGCAATGAGTTTGTAAAACTGTATTAGCAAGGGAGATTAGGGTAGTTCGGGGCGAACGTGAGGGGACATCGCTTGTTTCTAGTTCGCAGTTGTGTTCTAGTTTGCAGCGTTAAGTATCAGCATACTGTTTGTGAGGTTTCATATTGTGTGTATGTTTAATGAGTATACTTGCGAAATTGGGATTAGTTCCGTCAACATGCATATGAGTATGATTTTAATTTTGTTACTTTTTTCATTTCTCAGTGTATTTTTTAACAAATGTTTTATGTTCACTGTTATTACCATTACAAAATAAGAATTTAAAAAATATTTATGACGTTTTGACAATTATACTATGGTTCTTCTGTAAGTTAAAAACTAATTCTGAATTGCTGTAGCTTGCGACTTATAATTGCCGTTATTACATTTAATATCCACAAAACTTTCTATTATGAATTTCAATTACGAAATTGTTACTTGCTTCACTGTAAAATAAGTCGAGCAATTAAAATAATTTGTCAAATATAAGACTAAAGACCTTAGTCCGATCTTAAATGATAAATTGCCGCAGAGTTTGTCATCAAAAATAATGAGACTTCATTAATTCACAGTTACTTACTTCGCGTATTAAATTACAGAGTAAGAGATTAAGAGATTGCAGTCACGAAAACAAACAAATTTTGCGCTATAAAATTAGACGTATGACTTGCATAAGGTAGTTGCATTTAACAGCAGATTCGATTACAAACATTTTTATTTATTTGTTTTTTATGGGAATTTAAACGGTAACTTTTTTGCGACACTTTGCATTCTGAAATAAAATCGTGCACCAATATTTTATTTATTTTTATATGAAAACTTTTTTCGAAGCCCAACTTCAAATCTGTGCAAACTATCAAGTGTGATAAATTTAAAAAAGAAAAAAGATGTTTTCTACAAATCGAATAAAAAAGTCACTGTTTAAACAGCATTTTTTGTAAAAAAAAAACAAAGCAAAACAACTGGCATTGTCCATCACTCTTTGCGCGCTCTATTTTTTTTTATACCTTTCGTAAAATTCTGAAAATTATACAAATATTTTACTGGATTATTTTATACATTTTTTTATAAATCCTTTTAATTGTCACTTATCTTTCTTACATAATTACTTCAGAATAACAAATTATTTAGAAACTTGCAGATTTTATTTATCTACTTGAACAAATGTATGATTCTTTGATTTTTTAAATTTAAATATTAAATTCACATGAATAAGTTATGAAATATGTCGCATGTCTGTATTCAGTGAGATAGATACCCGAAATACTTCACAAAGTATAATACGCAACTTGACTACAAATAGTTAGAATGCAAAATAACAAGGGGAATTCACGTTGCTCTGGGTTCGAAGAAAGTTTGCCTTCGGATCCCCCGATAGTGACATAAACAAATCATATCGTAACAAATGCAAACTATTGTTAAAGTCAGTATCGATATGAAGTTATTGACATTCAGTAAATGTAAGTAACACACTCTTAAATACAAATTGTTGAAGTAGACAGGGTGACAAAAATAAATGACAAGATATATGATTAAATAAGAGTATATCAAGGGTGTGTGGACGAATCTAATGCGACCATCAATTCATGTATCTTAGGGCTCTGTCTTAGACTGACTGTTACCCTCTGTAAGGTGGCACCATGTGAGAGGTTCGCTGAAATAAATCTTGACTTAGACCTCGCTGATAAACGATATCTCGAAACTTCACGTGATGCAATCCACTACTAATCTCTTATTCTAAATAAAAATATCAGTAACACTTTCACCTCGCACTAGTTTTAAAATCACAATTGTTACCCGGTAACATTCCTTCATTAAATAAACCAGCCGATTCGTAAAAAAGCAAGAACTAATAAAAAATATCGGAAACCGTTCCACCTCCACACTCGCACTAAAAAATTTACACCCAAAACAACTTCTCTTTATCGTGGGAACTAACCAGACCGTCAAAAATCAAGTGTTTCAGAACCGTAGAGCAGAGGTAAGCTAGTTCGGCGTGCGATCGACCTCTCGCACCTCGTTCCGCTGCAACACACACTTACGCGAGCGAGCGCTCGTTTTTACGGGGAGGGCCCCTCTCGGCCGTATAAACTCGGCAATCGCGCGGCCAACTTTACAGCCGGCCGTTATAGTCGAGGGGGCGTCCGGCCGCCGGAGGAAAGTGGCCGTACGTTGGCGCGCGATCAAATCCACGGCCGCTTGTTTACGCTCCGGCGGAAAAGCCGCGGCCGTGCGTACCTCGCGAAGTCGAAATCGCGCGGGACGTCTCTCCGCGGCTCCTGATCGATCTGATTATATTTTCAGGGGGAAAAGTTTACACGCCGCCGCGAGGTGAACTCGTCGTGCTAAAAATGGACCCATTCAATTCGCAACTGAATAGGTATCCAGTTTTTATTGTTGTTTAGAGCTATTGAAATTTCATATGTCGAGATGTGGGGTTTCCGAGAATTCAATACATTTTGCTATAAACGGAGGGCGTTCAGTTCGGAAAGTGATATTTGCCGCGTAACTTATTCTTTTGTTTTTTATGGCGGTTGATTTTAAAGTATTCTTTATAAAAAAATGATTTGGGTCTGCCTTACTCAGTAAAGTGGAGTAAGTGAAAATTGACTTATTGTAAGTGACTTTTCACTTATTCACCAGGTCAATACCTAATGAATAAGTGAAAAATGAATAATCACTTTTCAAATTCAATTATTGTCAAAAAAAAGTTATAGGATTGTATCGTGATGTCCAAACACTAAGTATAACTGGATTATATTCTAGAATACCATGGGTAATACGAAAATGAATTGATCACAAATATAATGTCGATGAACAATAACTTACTTCGTAATTATTTTTTACTTATTCATTTATTTATTGGTCCGATCTACTCTAATTGAATATTGGGCCCACTATTACAAAATAAGTTAATTTTTCACTAATTCAACGTTAAAGTTGAAAAATTATTATTGTTAGTAAAAAATGATTATACTTTTACAAAAATATGTTCAGTCATTAGCCAGTCGTAATTCTTAATGTGACTCGCCGAGTTTTTCTTACTGCTCATTAAACCCGAAGTCCGCGCAAATTGTTCCGCTTTGGGGATTAGTATACGAAATGGAGTTATTAATTTTAATTATTATTTAACAAGAAATCCTTAGGGCAGCGAACTAGCAGATGCATGAACGTATTTTTTATACGTCAAAATTAGTAGCTGTTTGAATTATTTATTCTTGAAGATGTAAGCATAAATAAGAAAAGTGAGGTCTATGGGAGCTCTTGCAATTACGCTGAATAGTTTTCTCTCTTCTCTCTAAATAGGGCGATTCTACTACATTACTACAAACTCAATTATGCTAACTGCAAATTGCAAGGGCCTAGGGGGTAAGGCATGAATTAAAATTTTTATGTTAAATACTTTAATCGAGGCGAGAATAGCACTCGTAATTTTTTTTTACATATTTTGTTTTTACATACATTAAATTTTCGCAGCAGAATAATTTTATTTTTTTGTTCGTTAAATATTTCAATGTAATTTTTGAATCTTTTTAAATCAGTGCTTCAATTGTTTAAGACGCAGTTTTAAATTATATCTTAATTTGAAATTCATACAAAAATCATTAACACTTTTCGCAGGTAGCTCAAGTTCATAAAAAAAGATCAAATCTAAAAATATACAATCAATACCGTAAAAGGCATTTAAATACGTGCAATATCCATAAAAGAAGCACCTTAGAGGAATAAAGGGGGGAAATAGCGCGTAAGCCTGTTTACACGGCTCGGAACGGCGTAAAAGGAGGCGCAAAAGATTGCCTGACCAAAGAAGTGTATATTCCACTGAGAATCGAGGCTGTCGCCGTCGCGTATAAACATTCGAGAGTCAATTCAAAGGCGCGTCTGAGAGTGCAATAACGTCTTAAATCGATCGCGGCGCGCTAAAATTACACCGCCGGATGATCGGGGGACGTCGTCGTCCTCATTTCGCATCTCGAGCGAAGAAACGCGCCGATAGGGTGAATCGAAATGCCTAAGGCGAAACGTAAAACTTCGCCATATAGTATTGACTTCCACCCCGCTTTTTCTCATTCTTAAGTGTGTCTTTTTCCGTGGCATCATTGAATGGACCATTTTTCTTCTCTTTTCATCTAATCTATTTTATTGTTCGCTATTTTTAATATATCTTTATTTATATTCTGTGGTCCAAAGAAAAAGAATAAATTTTGATTGATACAGTAGTTCAATAAATATTTCTCTTTGTTATAATTGACTTCGATAAAACTCACTTTAGATAATTCCGTCAAATAATTAACTAAAGATACTATTTAATACAACGTTTGATCTACATTTTACCCTGATATTTAACTTGCAATTTTTTTCTAATAGTACATTTTTCTCGAAATGTCAACTAGTTATTTGGAGAGCAAATTGCCCTTTGTTTTGTTAAATAAATAAACAAAACTGCGCTGCTGCATTCAGTGAAAAAAAGTTTACCTTCATTAACTTAAATTTTAATTTTCGCATTAGCTTCGCTGTACTCAAAGAGCAAAACGGCAAGCGCGCTCAAATTGACGGTGGAAAAGAAAAGTCTTTCCTCACTGCCGGCACAGTTGGCGAAATCTCGCGTCCGCACGAATAACGCCTTTCGCCGGGCGGCATTAGCGAAGAAAAATCACACCTCACGTCGGAATAATATTCTAGCAGACAGCGGGAGACGCTCGGGCGTTGACGCATTGCTCGGGCCGGCTGTACGCGGACGAAGGCAGAAGCAGCTTTCACTGACGCGAGGAAGCTGGCTTCTTTGATGTATTGGGTGAAAAGTGAGAGAAGACAAGAAGAATGTTCGTCTGATAATGATTTCGTTGCTTAAATTTTTACGGAGAAAGTACCGGCAACTTTTCAGTACCCTCCTTTTTCTCTTTCAGAGATAAGGGTGCGCTGAATTGTGTAGGCGTGATATTTTTCAAAATCGCGCGTTTAGCAGGAAATCTGTGAAAATAACTTTATTTTTTATATTAACAAAATATTATGTTTTGAAAAAACTTTTGAATTAATGCTAATCGACTTGATTTAATACATGCATATATTTTATAAAAAAAATATTAGATCGATTTCAACCAGCTTTCAGCGCAATAAAAGATATAGATTGTTAAGCAAATAAAGACGTTATTAATATTGTACAATTCAATGTTTGAGAACATTCAATGTTCTAGGAAATGATAAAGGACGATATATGAACGAAGAGAAATGGTATTCAATATTCTCGGAAATTCAACAGTACCCACGTATAACAATGTATATGGGCGTTTATTATGCTTTTTTTGAAGCTCCATCTTTATTGTTCCCACTTCATCGCAGTGTCTCCCGATTATTGAACTTTTTTGTGATATCGCATCGCACCGATAAAAACAAGCCGCTTATGAAACGACTGCATTAGCAGTTCATTTTTGAGTAATAATTTTTTTAATACTTAAAGGGAAAATGAATATAAAATGCGTGATAATTTTCGTAGAGAATGGATTCTTTTTGTCTTGTCATTAATGACCCGGCTGATGTCATAAATTTTCAAAGAATTTTGAGATTATTTAAATAGTTTAAATGAAATAATCATTAGGATTCTTAGATTTTAAAGTATGTAAGATTCTATTATAAAATTTTGTTTCGATTTATTTTCTAATCTCAGAAATTACAATGCATCAATGACGTATCGATAAAAAATATGGGTCGAAGAAAATTGAGCGCTCGAAACTATGAATATCGCCAGTTATATACAAAATAAATCCTTGTTTTCACATTGAACCTTTGCCAAAATTCTCGATAATTTTCATTACGGATCGTCGGCGGCTCTCTTACGCCTGATTGACCCAGTGAATGCCCGCTAGTGAAAATCCCTCATACGTTTTTCCTCAGCCTCGGGCCACACCGTCGGCCCTTTTTCTCGCCACACGAGGTGCGAATCACCCGGGAAGCCGCGTACGTGACTGCCGCATCCAATTAAGTTCGCTACGATGGAAAGGGCGAGCCCACGCGATATTTACACGAAATTCCGCGAGCAGCGATGACGTACTCAACGTAACGCTCCGGCTTTCTCACGTGACCGTATGCTGCTGTTAGCGATCGCTCACAAAGCGACAGATAGTCGTTATTCCGCTGAAAGCTAATACGGTTTTTTTTTCATCCCTCGATTATTTCCCCGGATGTTTTCGCTATGCGATTGAAAGAGGAGTGTTGAAAAAAATAAAATCGAACTGCAACTTTGCAGGCGTGTGCTTTTAACCGGGATTTAGCGATTTAGTCGATATTTTATTTGACTGACAGTTTGAACGCAAGAGCTTTGTTTAAATATTTATATTTATTTTAAAGCGATATGTTTTTAAGTTAAACTATTAATAAATAAATTATGAATTATTTCACATCTTAAACTCGAAATGGAATGTGCAGGCCTAATTTTTAATCAGTAACTTGATAAATTTATTAAGATAAAATAAAAACTATGAAATAATAATCATATTAATTTTGTCACGGTAAAGAATGGTTAAATTTTTATTCCGGATTTATTGAGTTACATTAGGTATACAGCAATTCTGGCGTCGTGAAATGGTAGCTGCAGTTTGCTGTTTGAATTTAAGCACCTCATAAATTGCAGGAATCTGCAAATGATTTTAACAGCATTATTCCCCAGCAGAACATGGCATCGATTAAACATACGCTTGTTATTCGAAACAGGTGTGATAAATTCGAATCTAATGTTGCTTTGTAAATTTAACGCCGATTAACGCGTATCAATATCACACAGTTGCTTTAACAATCCCGTAATTACAATTGATATTCCTACCACTAAAACAAACTTCTGAACCACTAAATAACAATACGAATCTCACTGTTTAAGGTAACTTGTTTAATTGTAAATAAAGAATGAAAAATTCGCAATTTCATGTTTATAATAACAAAGTAAAATTGAAACTCTCACGAGGACAACTAAATAGCCGTACGAGAAAATGCTTTTAAAATAGAAAATTTGTTAAGAAAAGTTGCGAAGTTACTGCAATTACCGCACTCCCGAGAATTCCAAAGACGTTTAATTTTCTCCGCGTAAATATTTCACAGTTGGCGAGTACTTAGAGAAATTTTTAATGCGGAGCAAAGAGCACGAAGGGGACAAAAAAAAAAGTTTATGAAACGTTAAAATTTTTGCACAAAGTTTGCGTGACGAGTTAAACGCGTTGGGAGTCGTAAACAAAGGCACAAAGAACCCTATCGCCGGCTATTTCGCAAAGTACGAAACGAAATAACAAGGGTTGCGCATGTGCCGTCGCCCGTGGTTACACGCGCGCTTGTAAAATCTCGATTGCCTTTCGACGCGTCCGCGAGCACTGACAAAGTTGAGGATTTATTTGAGTAAGTGCTCGTCACATTTCTTTTGTTGCCTCGACACTTTTCTTTTGTATCTTATTGATACACCGAGCTAGCCTAATGATTTGTGTTAATTGGATGAATTATTTTGCAATTTAGACATGTTTAAAGGGGAGAGTCATTATCCATTACCGATCATCAACTTAAAAATTTCATCGTTTGCCTTTTTGTTACAACAGTAAGACTTTAGACCTCATTTAACCTTTTGTAAATAATTAATAAATAAGCACACTTAATAAAACTAATTAGCATTAGTTTCATTTAGTGTATAACCCTTAAATTTTAAAATGAGATCTTGAAAGAATACTTAATATAAAAAGTTGCAATAAAAAATTCTAAGCGGAAAGTTGATAGCGTGTCTTTTATTTTACATTTGTATTCATTTTTTTTTCTCTTTTTTTTTATTTTCTCGTTTTATTCGTTAATTCGTGAAACGAATCAAAGTGGCGTTGAACGTAATAAACCATATACTGCACCCATAGAGAGTAATTAACTTTGAGGGAGCACATTTAAAGTGTCGTTTGTTAAAGCACAGTTAACTACGTGACACACGTTTTAAACCCGAGTAATTCTTTAATCGCTTATAATTAAAAAATTGAAATTGTAAACCTAATGAACAAAACAAATTACTAAAAGTATACGTGAATTAGTGCATATCTGCAAGTACTGATTTTAATTTAAAACATGCTCTAATGTAATTACATCCAAATTACTATGTACTGCAATTTGTTGCCAATGAAATTACTCAAATTTTAATTAAATATTAAATTAAGATTTACTGCACAAATCCACTTAAAATTTAAATTTGACTAATTGCAACTCGTCTGTGCCAGAAGCAAAGTATTCTCATTTTCATCATACAAAATCAATAACAGTTGAGTAAAAATACTATTTTTAATAAATTAATAATTTGTAAGAAACAAAAACAAAAAAATTACTCAACAATACAAAAATTGTAATTTATTGAATCTGTTTATACTGCATCTTCTTCAACTTTAGCGCCTTTTCTAAAATATACTCTGAGAAACTTACGTAAAAATTATAAAATTGTTGGGGAAAATTATCAACCTACTCGGTATAAAGCGATCACAGACTGTGAAAAAGAAAATTTTTACTAACAACGTTAATCATTTTTGCCACTTCAGATTATTATTTTTACTAACTAGCTTGTATTTTTTTGCCAACTAGCTTGTAATTTTTATTAATGTTGTTGCTAAACTTTTTCCTTCTCACAGTCTGCGATCACTTTACCGAGCAGGTTCTTAATTTTTACTCACTTGAGTTTCTCAGTGTATGTAATTTCCATTGTCTAACAGCAATTTTAACATCACACTTGAAAATGCCTCGTCTTTATTTAAAAAATTTAAAAACTACGGCAGTATCCTTCACTATACCATAGAAATCTACACAGCATTACGAAACTCCCGACCTTCGTTTTATTCCTCGCTCTAAAAAATTATCCAATCGGCGAACCGCCACTCGTAAACACTCACCATGGTGTAAACAGCGCAGGCGAAGCTGCCCCGGCGAACCGAGCGCCAGCAGCAACAGGACTGCATGATCGCCATGTCTCCGGACTTTTTTTAGCTCCCCCGGCGTTGGTGGCCCTTCGCTAACCGTCTTCCATCGGCGAGGCCGGAACCAGGAACCTCATTGTCTAGGTGCTCGCGGAATCGGCAGATCGTCGACGCCGGTACTCCTGCGGGCGCATCACGCGGCGCCGCGACGCTCGAGAGCCGACTGACGCGACGGAGCCGCGCGACGCGCTGCTACCCGCTAAGCGCGGGCCGCACGCCTGCGCCCTGCACCGCTCGGATTATAAGATACGGCGGACTGACCGCAGGTACTCCTTTCTTTCGCCTTTCCCCGCCGAGTGCTCTTCGACTTTTCTTGTACTTTTTTTTTTTATTTTTCATAGCGAGGCACTTGCCTGGGGCGGATATTTGCTTGCTTGACACACATGCATGTATGCGTGTGTGCGCAGGTGCTCGAGATTTTTCAGCGGCAAATATGCATTGCTTCGTAAAACTATATTCGGGCTTTGTCGTTGAAACACTTTGGGGAATATTGAATGCCCGATCCTTTTTACTTGCTTTCGTATGGAAGATATGACGTTCAATTCTAGACTGAAAGACTTTAAATTTTTTTAGAAATTTTAAAGGGATCTTCGCTATTTGCAATAAGTTATTATATTTTTCATTGCAATTCATAGTGGATGTAATATTTTCAACATTTTTTAAATAATTTGTTTACAATCATCTCTAATCGTGTATAAAGGGATATTGGATAAAAGACTAATGCAGTTTCTAGTTTTACTTCTAGTATTTTGATAATTCATTGTTATTGTTAAATAAATTATCAAAGAAAATAAAATTTTTTATTTCCTAAGTTATACGAGAGGGAAATAATTAAGAAAAGTCGAACTTGCACATAAAATGCCTATTTCCAATATTTATTAATCACGAGATGAATGAAGTTATTTATAAAGTCCTTCCTGTGCAATAATTCTTAACAAATATACTTATTGCGGGTATTATAAAGTCAGAATTAAGAAAATATATAGTACGATCTAACTGTAACTTCTAGGAACTATCCAGTCGTAAATAGTAATTCTAATGCGCTTACAAAGGATTTGAAATGCAGTTCATGATAGTACTAGAATATAGGTATACCTTCAAGTATTTGATTAGCCGTTTGTACTATACCTTTAAATAGTTCCTATATTCTGGAAGTTTATTAAGTTATACGACATCACAATAAAAATGTAAAAGAAACAATAAAAAACTTGAATAAAATCTTTTTATCATAACTAGACCAGAAAATGTTCGCAGATGTAGAAATCTACTAATAAGTAGATTGAGTTTAGCAATAGTCAGACCTACAATATTACTAATACTACTATTTTTCATTATAAATTTGATGAATTCATAAAATTGCGCGATAAAATTATCATTCGTGCAAACTTTTGTTGCAAAAAGTCTAATCCATCGTGTAAAGAATTAAACGCAATTTGTCGCCGGAAATTGCTTGGATTTACAGCCATTGCGCCATTGCTAGTCATCACTTATCACGGCTCAGTCAGGATTATTACGTCGCTCCTTGTCCTTCATCATTCCACCGCACATACACATCCCGTCCATTTCCGTGATTATCTACGCTGCGTTGGTAATTGATCGATGAAGATTAATCCTAAGACACGTCGTCCCGCATAAGCAGCCCCGAAGAAAAGGATCCTCCGCACTTTTTGCACATACTCCTTAGCCCGTAAAGCATGCTTCGGTGGTGTCGAACGGGAACACGCGAGGGGAAAGCGCAGGGCTTGATTCAACGTAAGGTGACACACCGGGATCCCGAGGGAATTCCGAACTTGAAATTTGAGTCGAGTCAGTGGTCACGTGTGGTAAATTATGTAGATGAAGATGAATTACCGGTGCATCTGCGTGTCCTTGGTTTATGATTTTTCATTCTTGCTTGATTTGTATTGACGGTCTGTAATAATCGCCTCCGTGATATGTTGTCTTAACCAATAGAAGTGTATAAGAAACTGACTAGTTAGGGTTTCATTAATAATTTCATTAATAATAATTGTCAAAAAGTAATTTTGTTTTTTCATTTTTTATTAATGGGTTGTCACTGATGGAGTGCTAGGAGTATTGTTGTTTTAATATAATTAATTTTCTAAAAGTAATACCGAATTTGCAATTAAAATAAAAGTTCACTCTAGATAACAAACTATTATTAAAATATTGTATTGAAATATTCAATTATTTAAAAAGTAAATTTATTAATTTTTTATGTTTCAAAAATAGAATTTTAAAATTATTAAATTATTTCAATGCATCACGTAACAAACACAGATGCACTGGTGGTTCATTAGAACAAAACGAGAAAGTGCTTCTTCATTATGAGAAAGTGAGTCACTTTAGCTTAATCTACCTTTATCCACAAAATTCGAAAGAGGTCTAGCACGTAATACTGCACTTTAATCCTGGGTTTATTTGTCTCGGGAAGTATTTCTCTTTTTCTTCATTCAAAATGTGTATACGTAAACGTAATTAACCGAGTAAAAACAAAAGTAATATATCTTCCTTTTTTATAATCGATTTTCCGCTTTTTTTCTCATCTTAGTTCTTTCCAATTTTCGAGTTGAATTGACAAGCAAATTGGTACGTTGTTCTCTTTCAAAGATATTCAAATGTGAAGAGCGTCCCTTTTATTGACGAATTACGTGTCTTCAAGCAAGCAAATTAGAGTACGATAATTTCCCGAATCTAAGGTAATTTTTTTTGTGAATCAAAGCACCGTGCAGATATTCGAATTACCCAAACCATCTTTTAATGCGCTAAAAACGCCGTCGATCATTAAAATGAAGTAATTTCCTTCTTTAATTGCAAAACTTCGGATCCTCAAAGCCTTCGCTTTTAAGTTTTTGAAATCGCGCGGACTTCCGTTCCACCGCATCATCTGGAAGTAAGAAAGAGCATGATGCATGAGAGTGCGAGTGTGCGCGAATCCGTTGCAAAACACTCCCTTTTAACGTTGCATTCGGAAACAAAAAGAACGGGAAAGAAGCTTTTCAAAGGGAATTGGAAATGTCCGGCCGAGCGTGGAAACGTATATTTGACTCCGCTTGATGTATAAGCAGGGAGCCAGGAAAACTCGATCCTTGTACGAGAGAAAGTTTCCGGAGCCGGGATGTAATGGATTGATATAAGGGACGCAGTTCTATGGGCGGGGACCCACTTTAGCTCGGCTGCATTATTTATTTACTCCCGTCGAGTTTATACAAATTGTCAAGTGCCCCGTCTTTTTCACGTTTGACTATTGCCATTATTATGAAGAGTAACTGTTGGGTATTTCTTTCGACCGATTTTTGATTGAAAACCGGACTGATTTGAAATTGAAATACTTATATTTGTAATTTTAAATCACTTGAATAAAACGTGAATAAATGCGGGATAATGTAAAAAAATTATGTAAATCTATACACGGTATAAAGAAATAGTATTACTGAAATAAGAATTTAATAGTAGTTTTATTTTAATTTGTTATGGCAGTTCAAGAGTTCTGTTTTTACGGTTATTTTGACAATTCGATATTTTTAAAACTTTGCTAATGCAATTAATTAATTAACTTAATAGTTATTTTTTGTTAAAAATATAGTATCATGATATTTAATTTATATTCATTACAAAGATTACGGAATATCGTTAATGTCTGATCAGATCCTGATTTGTTCTACTTACGTACGTTTGTTCGTTTCACTGATTTTATGTGCTTATACTATTATTAAATACTTAATTAAAGAAATAAATAATAGTAATATCATAAAAATTTTTTGTATAAACATCAAGTATTATATTTTCACTTGAAAATAACTACTTAATACTGGACCTTCATTATTTTATTTAAGAAGACGAAGATTCTTTACTTACAAAAAAAATGATTTAGAAGACAAAGTTTTTTATAAATTTTTTATAAGCACTCGGATAGGTAACAAATGAATAATTGCTTAAGAGAAGTTGCACAGCGGGCGAGTAATAAGTCTTGCTAACCTAGTTAGACTTTTCAAGGAACTCGTTAAGCCAGATTCAGCGCAATTCGAGCGTGCTTCGATTTTTTCTCCCTCGTGGTTTTCGCGATGCCCCGTGTTGTTGCGATCGCGGAGCCACTGGAACTAAGGTGATTTCATTGGGGAGTAAAAAAAATTCCCTTAATGTTTTTTCAACTTAGCGGAAGATTATAAGCGAGAAACCCGCTCGGACTCGTTAAGGAGGTACAAGCATCGAGCGATTCTCAACCCTCGCTATTGTTGCGTGACTCGTCTGTGCATCATTAATTTGGCTCAAATTATTTTTCCTTGGAAATTATTTTAGTGTGTGTTCGCACGAGCTGCTTTCTCATCCGCTAAGAAGCTTGTGTTTTTTTTGCGAATATTTGAATTGGCAATCGCACATGGCTCAATAGGAATCGGGGATATCGGTTATCAAGTAGCTCTTTAAATTTTATTCAGTAAAAATATAGTACAAATTTTAAAAGTTTTGCATTGTTCATTGTTTAAAAATTAATATTTTCAGTGAAAGAAATGTAGTAGGTGTATGTACCGTACCATGTATTTCTAGATTTCAGTAATTCTGTGCGCTGTTATCTTTTTTTTAGTTTTCCAAAGTACAGTGGCGCTTACGCAAAAGATGAGAGTGAAATGAAAAAGCTTGAGTATTTTCATCCGTAATCTTTTTTTTTCTTTTAATGGGCCATTTTTGCAATTGTAATTTTAAGAAAATTTGTATTACTGGAGAATTTATGAAAACTCTTATCGCTCAAACGTTGAAAACAAAAGAATAATTGAAACGCCTTTCATTGCATCAGAAAATTTTCATTAAGCTCCATTACCTTCCTGCGTTTCGTAATACCATTGAAAGTTACGTTTGTGACTGCGTTTTTATGCAAGAATCCAAGATTCTTTCTTCAATAAGTTTCTGTTACGAAGAAACAGGAAACATTTAATTCTTCTCTTTTTTTGTGTTTTTAACCTATTGATAATTACCATAATAAAAATAAATTAAGGATTAAAAGAAAAAACTAATGTTTAAAAAAAATTGACGTCTTAGGGTATTTTTTCAAATTAAAACGCACTTCTAGGGGGTTTCATTTTTTATCTCACTGTTGTGATCTTCGCGACCGATGATGCCAAGTAGTCCTGAAGGCCGTATAGCTGAATAGCGACGCAACTCAAGAAGGGAACTGCTGAAAAAAACTTCCCCTTCGCTTAATTCTTAAAAGCTTCCAGTTCAGTAACTTGTCATGAAGGATAAGGATACGTCAGTTCCTCTCGCAGATGCACTTTGAGTGTTGTTTTTGCCTGTTTATCTCTGACTCGAATACGTCTTTGTTTATATTTTCATCGTTGCTATTTTAATATTTATTCGTGATTTTATTAAAAAGAAGAATAATGGACAAGGGCTAATAGTCAATTCGTATTAAGATGAAATAAGTTTTATTAATTATTGTACAAATATTATAAATAGTGTTTTTTAAATATAACTTTTTTACATTAACTTAGCACACTATTTGTGTGATTTATTCATTATTCTAAAATAAAAATGTTAATGTGGAATGTGTAATAAAAGTATAATAGATTTAACAAACGAAAATATTTAATAACATCAGTAAAATTTCAACTAAAAATTATTTTTATAAATAAAACACGAATTCATATACTTTTTGTGATTTGTACTTTTGTACGTAAAATCCTCAAACCTCGATGGGAGGGTTCATTCGAAGCAGTAAATGGCTGCTCCTTGTTTGGGTTCAGTCTGGAATACAAAGTTTGACAAGTCGAGATTTTTTGCTTTCTCATCGTTTAGGTAGAATTTTTTCTTCAAATTTTCAACAAACTCCTCGGCTTTGTCGCTGGTCGTAATCGATACTACGCAGCCTCCCCAACTAAAAAAATCAAATTTTTATAAAGATAAATATTTATTACGCTAACATTATTACTTTGCATAGTAAAACGTTTATCATAATTACACCGTCAAAATAATAATTTACTCTAATATCTATTAACAAAATACGGTACCATTCATTCTCGAAAATTGATTCTAAAATCAATATTTGTTGTCATTTTTCTCCTGGTAATAGAAATCAAATTTTCGAGTACAAATGCACCTAGTCCTCCTAATAAACAAACGCAATCGAAATCACTATAATTTCACGAATCGTGAAGCCGCGCGCAAATAAAATTATGAGGCAGGATGGCGCGCTCCGCATAAATTGGATTAGATCCGAAGCTTCGGTAAACTCTACCGCTGATTGAACTAACCCCGACGCCAAAATTACAAAGTCACGTTTCAAAGCAAAACTATATATATATTTTATTGCTTTTGAACACACTAACCAGGAGAAGTACAAATAATCCCCCGAGTTTCCCCCGGTCAAGTTGCGAAACATGCATTTATCATAGTGACCACGGATGTAGATCATTTAGAATAGCCAATTGTACTTTATTATTGCCGTACAAAATTATTCAAGTACAGTAGAATAATTAAAGCAAAAGCTTAAGTAAGAAATGCTATTAAAATTTTGTGATTTTTAAACAAATAATAATTATATTATATAATAATGAATGATATTGAAAAATTATCAAGACTGAATAATTATTGCTACGAAAACTTGCAAGTCGACACTTAATCTCAAGTAGTTAATTACAGTGCGTTTAATTTAAATTTAGCTGCACCTTTTTTGTTACGTAAAAATTATTACAGAAATAACTAAATTCATCTTCAAAATTAGTATAAGTAGTCCAATTTTGCTGTTCTCCGTTTTCTAGGGAGGGAGATTAATTTACTCGTGGTCATATAATCTTACCTTGCTTTGCATAAGTAGATTAATGAGTGGAATGATATTTCAAGATTATCCTTTTTCCAGTTTTAATATTATACCAAGTCCCGCGAGATAAAATGCAATTTTATAAATGTTTGCGCGTTTCTCTAAATTTACCGATTCCAAGCTAAGACCCACGAAATTGTCAAAACTCGTTCTCCTAATTAGCAATAGTTCAAGTGCAAGAAGGATAAAGAGGTGCACGTCTGTCTGAATAAACTTCGGATAAATTTGTAAGGGAGAATTAGCCATTACCCGGCTCCTGTCAACCTAGACCCAAGGACCTCGCACTCGGTGGCCGCAGCGATGAGCGCATCGATCCTGGGGTGGCTGCACTCGTATAGGTGCTGCAGGCTGGAGTGGCTCTTCGACATGAGGTCGCCCAATTGGCGTAGCCTGCTCGGCTCGTCGATATCCTGCCGCTCGCAGACCATTCGGAATGCCTCCACTCTTCCAGCCTCTGTAACATATGTGTACGATAATGTGCACATTTGTGTTTTCACGAATAGGATCCAAGAGGGTTTTAGTAATTAATTGAGTTCGTGAAATAATCAAGTCTATAATAAGAAAAAGTAGAATGAAAAAATTCTTGCAGGTGGGCGTGTGTACTTTTTGTTATAGTAATGCCAATGTTCGTCATAAAAAAATATTATTTTTTCAAAAAATTACAATAATTTTCTAAGTACTTTTAGTAGTAAATTTTACTACAATATTTTCTTACGCGCATCATTTGTTTTATCAGTGTACAATAGGTTGAGTCATTTATTGCACATTACTTTTCATGATAAATTAGTTCAAATTCAGCTTCCACGGTGCATTTAAAAAAAATTCTCCTTGATTAATTACTCAATTATTCTGTCCTCTTTGACAAAGCCTTGATTACTTTATTCTATTAGCAAGAAAACTAATGTCTACAGTGGTAGTTGTACCACAAATAATTAATTACTGAAAGGTGCTCTTAATGGACGAGCATTACATATTTAAGTGAAAACAGACTCCGTTGCGACACTCATTTTTAATATATGAATCCATTTTTTTTACTTGCAAAATCTTCTTTTTTACTTACGGAATAATAAAAAAAGCTTTGATGTTAAAAGTTTCGTACGCAAGGGAATTCGACTTCGCGAATTAGCAACCAAAAAAACATGTTTTCCGAATAGTACAAAAAAAGCTCGCTTTATTTGCAAGGCAAATGCAATCCCGCTCCGACAGGCAATCGAGACATCGAAACGCGCGATTCCGTTCGGTGCGGAAATAATTCCCCGACGTAATTTTAACGTCCTGCGCCGGCGCGTAATAAGCGCGCGAAGGAACGCGCGGTAAGCGGTTCCGCGGAATGCAACGGCGCGAAATTTCGGCCGGAGGAAATTAAAATTGATCGGAGCGCGAAGGGGGGGAGAGATAATCAAGATTGACAACTGGTGTCGGAAATAGCGAGAGCTGAATTAATCAAACGCCTCCGGGCTCTTTTGGGATTTTCCAATAAAGTATATCGTATCGTGCGCTCGATGCTATTTCTCACCCCTCCGCGCGACCCTCTCGTGTTCACACTCTATTGGACTTTCAGCTTCGTAAATATGTGCTGAGCTAGCCAGACGGTGTCTTTCAATTTTAATAAATATTTGCCCGGACGGACACTTTTAGGTGCATGAGACACAAACATTTTACCGCTATCAATTTGGCGCCAGGTCACTTTTTTCTGACAATATTTTAGCACAGCTCGTCGAATTTACAAATTTTTAATGAAATTACTCGACTTGTCATAGAATTTGGTTGACCTACCTTTAGGTAAATGTTTACATGTCGTTAATGGTTACTTTAGTAAACCCACGTGACTGATTTTTTAAATTAAGTTTATTTTATCTGCAGTTTGTAAATTGTACCTGCAAAATGTTTAAATAATTTACATTCCTTAAATTTTTAAAGATCATCAATTGACGTATTTACTCCCCTGATAGAAATTTCAAACAGTTTATGAGTACGTATTATTTATTTTATTTATAATTAAATAACAGAATCATCGCATAAAGTGCAAACATCTGCCGTTAAAAACAGAAACTTCGCGGGACACTTCAATTGAATTAACTCATTGAATTCTTTAAGTGAGCAAAATCTCGGAGAAAAGAAAGGCAACTCCGCGACAAACTATCGGGCTGTGGATGATGAGGCCGCCGGGGGAAACAAAAGATCCGGAAAACCGCGCAATGAGAGATAAGACGTTTTACTGGACAGGGAAGGCAAAAGGAGAAAAAAAGGAAAAGAAAGTAGTGCCAAAAAGAAGAAGCGGAGAAAGACCCGACCGAAGAAGGATAAAAATGGTCGCTCTGATGGCTCGAGACAAAGATGATAAAAAATTCAGAGGCGGCAAAAGAAGTGACTGCCAACGCCACGCGAGAAAGGCGATATAAAAAGGAATTGAGAGTGAACAGAGCTAGTAGAATGCCGCAATCGATACCCTCGGTAGACGCTTAAATTGATGGTTTCTTCTCCGAGATTCGCGATCGCGATTAAATTATGTTCCTTTAAACCCTTATTAGATGAGAATAATATATGACAAACACGTGTAGCTATCTACCGTACTGATGAAAATAAAATATCCACCTTATAATTTTTGAACTAAAAATGTCATTCGTGGAGATTTAATTTATGAATGTTCAAACTGCAGATAGGATTATAAAACTTTAATAATCCGTAGTTATTAAGTTGGTTTTAAATTATGAACTCGTAAACTAAAGTAGAACAGTCAGTTGCAAGAAAATCGATTGTAAAATTTCGTACTGAGAAGTTGGTGCTACCACTTTTTTTTTAAGGTTCTACATTATTTTTTAGCATATACCGAGTATGAAAAACCATACTATATACTTGCAAGTTTTTATTGACTCTAAAGAATACAAATTTTTTATTAACACAATATAGAAAACACCTTATACTTCTCACTCTAAGCAAAATTAGGAATTAAATCACCAAACAAATTTCCATGCCAGTCCAGGTACATACGCAAAATTATTGCTAAACGCGTGGACGTAATTTATTTTTCCTATTTTCTGGAGCACTGAATATTATCGAAAAAAGCCGACGAACATTATGCATACGATTTGAATAACACTACACCAGGACTCGCGTAGGGGGCAATTTCCTCTCCAACCCCGTAAATATTCACTTGAGAGCGGCAAATATTACTCGCCGACACACACTGCGATTTTCCTTTCCACCTTTCGTCGCGAATTGAAATTGCGCGAAACATTCGTGTGCGAATGCGAATTCGCAGGGATTCGATCGCTCGGTTATCTTCATTTCCCTTTTTTTCCATGCGAATGAAACGTCGAAGGAAAACTCCCCGTCACGGAATATGTTGAATTTCAACTCGTAAATGTTTACATTGTCGGTCTAAGGCTATGCCGCCAATTTTGCATTTCCAAAGTGTATGTATATCGCAAATTTTTTATTGATTCAGCGATAGGTACTGAATTTGCATATATTGGAATATAGAACAGGTAGCGAGTTAGAAATATTATGGAAATAGTTTCTTCTTAAATAAAATAACATTCGTTAAAAATAAAAATATCTGACAAAATATTTTATGCTACTTTATTTATATTTTTAGTAGAGTGACAGATGAATATTTCCCAACTGTAACATTTTATCATTTGTTATACAATAAATGACAAAATGTTTTAGTTAGGAAGTAGCTTTAAAATTGAAAATTAGTTTTAAAATCACTTAATTGCGGCTTACCTTCGAAAACATGTAACGCTCTTTGCCTTAGTTTAAATGTTTTTGTTGAGTTATGAGGTACGTTCGATATAGCTTCCAATTCTTCCGGGGTCGTTTCAAGTATTTTACACAGCTATATAACAATAATAATTTTAAATGATTAAAATTTAATTCTGATTGTGTATTTATTACTGCTCGTACAAATTGTTAATTTTCAAATTTCGATACTTAAATAACAAAGACTATACTGAATTAAAAACATTGTAAGTAATGAAACATTGACTACATTTTTTTACTCTATAATTGTAAAATTTTTACGAACACTTCAGCATGAACTTATCGCATAAAAATAATGGGTATAATTTCCTTCCTTTATGGCTGGAGATGACACGTCGCGAACGTAACGAGCAAGTCGGCTATCTCTCTTATCGTGACGATAAACGCGAGAAAGTGCGAGTATCAATGTTAGTGTACGCACCTCTTCGTGGGTGTAAGGCTCCTCATGAAGATCTGTCATAACGATCGCTGCCATTTCTTCGAGGGTCTTGCCTAATCGCTCCTGCACGTCGATTACTTTCCGCACTTGGCGCCAGTCAACGCCGTTTTTTCTCGCGATGACCTGAACTTAGAAACTATTGTGTCATCGAATAGAGCAAAAGGAATGCGCTTGTTAAAAAAACAATAGAAAGAATTTGTTTTATTGAAACAAATAATTCTATCTTGAACATTTGAAATAAAAAATTCAAAACGTTTTGACGAATTAAAATTTTCAAAGAACTCAAACAAATTAATGAAATAATCATAAACTATAAAAACAAAGATTTTTATATTAAATAATATTATTAAAAAGTTGTTTGCTGTCCTGAAAAATTTGCGTACATTCCAGAATTTTATTGAAAGGGTATAACAAATTTAGGTCACAAAGCGTGACAGATATTAATTTTTAAAAAAATTTCAAAACTTTTACGGAATCCATTAGTTTTTCCTTGGCAATCAATACTTATAAAATACAAACAGTTGTATAAGGCTAAGAATTTCCTTAAAACTTCTTGCAATGTACGTGCACAATTTCAGAAATATTTCGATATTATTGCTTCTTGAAGTCACTTTTACTTTGTTACGAAATTTTCTTATAAAAAGGAAATATTCTTTACGTGAAATACCTGAGCGGCCAGCCGGCATTCCAAGACCCTGGTATTGAAGTCGGATGTAGCTGCTTTGTTGTGGTCAGCCAGGCTGTGGGCGATGACGAAAACCGCATCTCTCGGCAGTGTCACGTCGAAACCTCTTAACGGATTGAACTCTATCAATTTTGCCGAACCTGCAAAAAAGTCCAATGCCAGAGGCATGAGATTTCGCTGTTATCCATTAATCAAATTTTATGCATTGTGATCTGAAGTGTAAACTTTTATTGCCGTTTATGTAACTTTATAAATAACTGTAATATTTATTACCCACGCGTTTCATTATTTATTTATTAATTTAAAGTAACTTGAAGTAAACTATAATTAAAATTTTCAAAATGTTTTTTTTTTTAAATTGACAAAGGTGTACTAAAATATCTAGAATATAATAATAATAAGAAAGCTAAAATAAAAACAATGTGATTTCACATGTTCGTTACACTCGAATGGTACGAAAGGAAAATGTTTACTCACCAGCTTTTCCGAGAAAGGCAATCGCTTGGTCCATTCCGCCGCCTTGGGTGCCAATGTATCTCTCGGCGCTCGCGCTCACTGTCGCCATATCTTCCTTTGTCATATTGTGCTTTGACCAAAATAAATATTGAATTTTATGTACTATCGCTACATAAGTATCGCTTTAAAAATTGTATTTTTAGCTAAAATGACATAATTTTTTTATGGCCTATTATTATAAAGCAAATTATAAGTGTGTTATTTAGAAAAGTCAGTTTAAAACAAATAATATGTTTATAACTAAATGGAAGGAATTTGATCTAAAAGAACTCTCAGATTCTCAACAATTTTTAAAATAATACGAAAGATGCAAAAAACATATTATGTCCGCGAAATCATTTGAAACGGGGGAGGATCTCGCACAGGTGTAACACGTAAAAAGCAAGTCAGTACTCTGCCGACCGGTAGCTCGTGACCTCAGGCACGCTAGATTGGTCGCTTTGAGGGCCGACGGAGCAGTAATTACGCGACGCAGTGGCTCGACCGCCGATTAATAGCCAAGTTTTCCGGGCTCAGAGGACCACGGTGGAAGTCGAACGGGGAGCTTAAGGCCGCGTCGCGCCGTCGCTCGGACGAACTTCGCTAGTCTGCCGCGCGCGAGAGCATAATCGAGTTAAAACAACCGCTGTTCCCTAGATCGAATGAGCTGGGACTTTGCACCGACGGAACGCTATTTCCAGCTTGAGGTTGCATTAGACACCCGGCTTTCGAATTCGGAATACGGCAAACATTACGTATTGCACAATCGATTGTGACGTTTTAATGAGATGGCTTTTGTCTTAGTTTGTGTCAGTATTCATAATTACAAGTGAACTTTGACGTAGTCAAATATTCATGAGAACGCGAGTAGCTATTATCTACAAATTATTTTGCAGACTTTATTAATTGTTATAAACTTCTTTCCACTCGAATGTGCAATAATTGTGTCTTCTAAAAATCTCTTTTTTATTTATTAGAAAAGAATTTATAATATTTAAAAAAAATAGTAGTTAGGCTTTTATCGATATACATATTAGTATACAACACAAGAATCTTTATACAAATCTGCGGACGAGCAGAATAAATCAAAGAAGAGAAACCGGTAACAGCTGCTCGTACACGAGTTTCTCGCTTCATTTTCCACGCACGAATATTATTTATACCCGCGAGACTTGAAGTTGATACATCGTCGAGCGTTTTGCCGTGGGAATTGTGTATCATGCGCGCGAAGCACTAAAGGAACGGTTACGCCGGGCACCGAGCGAGGTATTAATTTCCGACTTGACAGATTTCGCCTTTGCAGTGACGATGAAAGGAGCTCTTCTGCATCGCAAGCATTCTTAAATGACGTCGACTTAATGAAAAACGCATAAATTCACGACGAAATCATACGTTAATTTAGCAAAATTGACTGCTTATTACTTAGAATCTGGTTACATTATAATGGCTTGTCAGAGGTAACAAGAAGAAGTGTTGTTTATAGCCCTAAATATTTCCTACGCGATTCATCAATTTTAAAAAACTTAGCGACATTTGATCACAGTAATTGCAAAAATTCGATCGAATTGTTCCTTGCGTTGTTTCAACCCAATGGTTATCTGCGGATGCGTCAGCAGCCTTCTCCAGATACCTGAGCATCCCGGTCTTAAGGTGGGTTAAATCTAAAACTGAGACAGCAGTCTCGTTACCGGAGGAGATATGTCAGAGTCCACTTGACGGTAAATGAAGCAAGTAATATTATGCGACGTACATGGGTTCAAGCACGTTTAAATTTAAATGAATTTCACCTCGAGTGAAATTCTCGAGGTAAATGACTTGTACATTCTATGGTTTTTTAATATCCATATGAAGCTCTAATAGCATGTGCTAATCTTCAAAGATCCGCAAGGTAATTTATTGTGATTAAATTTAGTGGATAATCCCTCGGGGTGTTATAGTCATTTATAAAGTAACGTCGGGTATTAATTTTTCAGTTCACTAGAAACAATTTCATTTAATTTCAATTAACGATAGTTCTAAATAAAAAATTTCCAGTGGTAATTTACTTTGCTTCTTATGAAGAACAATTGCATTTCTCCCTTAGAGATTTTTATAAGAAGCTTAAAACTTCTGTTTCCTCTTTACAAGTAGATTTTGAGATATTAGTGAGGGATGAATGACCCAAGCCGGAAAAGTAAGATCTACCATGTTTCAGGAGATAAAAATCCCTACCCACCCATTATCTGTTTCCTTCCGTAACCCCCGGCTTCTCTCCTTTATGCTTCGACAGCATAAACGATAGTTTAACGATTGACTAGGCAAAGACACCGTAAGATTTACAAATCAATTTTCCAAAATAAATGAAAAAAGCGCAACTTACCTGGCTGGCGTGTACAGTGGCGAGGAGGGCAGCGGAGACGAGGGCGCTTGAGCTGGAAAGTCCGGCGTTCGGGGGTATGTTGCCCCAGACGGCGGCGAGCAAGCCCCGCGGTGCACGTGCCTCCGGCACGACCTCGAGCGCACCCTTCACGCCGCACAGAAAGTAATTGTACCACGTGGGCCCGAGCTCGTGCTGGTCCAGTCGGACATTCCTGCAATTCCGTAACATTAGACCCGCTGGCTTTTGCGGCCCTTGAGCAAATAGCTCGGCGCCGCGTTCCGCGAAATCAGGGCAGACGACGCGCAAAGGGCCGTTTGAAATTTACATTTTGCCTAAACTACTGTTGACCTTCGTTTGCCCCCTGCAGCTCCGTTTGATGTAGGTGCAGTTTTATTGCACCGTTACGAGTTTGTATTATGATTGCAAATAATTTTGCTTTAATAGGTACGTTAAGTAAACCATTAAGATGAAGAGGTAATTGCAGTAGTTTTCGATGCAAGAGAATAAATTAGTACTTTATTAGAGGTAAGGAATATTCTTGAATCGTGCAAAAAATTACCATAATCCTTTAAAAAATTTGCCACAATTATAATAATTTTTATAATAAAACTTTGTCCAAGAATTATGATAATTTTTTTTATAGTTCAAGTTATTTTTTCCGTGAACTATTAATTAACATTTCTTGAAAGATGAATAATTACTCGTCAGTATCAGTAACTAAAGCCTGAAAACTGAATCCTCTTGCGCACTGTAGTAATTAGCAAAACAGCCACCACTGCGACATTTCACAAAAACTTTTTGCAGATTAATTCAGCGCCGTTTGCTCTAACGAAACAAAAGGAAGACTTTTGTGCGACTAATTGCATTATCTTACATAGATACGCGAGTTGCGCGTAAATTTCATTCAACAATAATTCCAACTTGTTAATTTTTTAATAGAAAATTTTTCGAGTGTAGTGTCACAATCACAGGTCCTGCTTTAATTTCCGCCGGTGCAATAGCTGGATTGGTTGCTTGATTGGAAAATGCTCGGTAACTTCATTTTCAAGTCGGTAGCGTTTCTGTGTACTTTAGAAATTCGTTCCGAGACTGTTGTGTGTACTTTTGATTTACAAAGTGTACCAAAGGTACAATTCGTACATTCATGCAAACAATTCCTACATTCTTTATACGCATAAATTGCATACTTACAAAAGTATCTAATGTCAATATCTCTTTTAGATTTATTTTGTTAATGTCAAACGTAAAGTTAAAAAATAAATATTATACCTTTTTAAACTTTATTAAAGTATTTCACGCATTTGCATCGAGTTAATTATATAAAGTAGTTAAAAAATTATATGCTTTCTTTAAATATGCAAATAAAATAATTAAAACTACTGGTAAATAGTTACCTAATGTCTTGTAAGCATGGATGTTCATAATCCTCGTATTTGTCGACTACATTAGTTAGTCGTAGTACATCAACGTCGTCGTCTCTCGAAACAGCCACCAAAATGTCTTGTTCGATGGCCATCGGACAAACTGAATAGCCGCAGTAGTCGATATGCTCGCCAATTAAGTTAACGCTGCAAACGATGTGATAATAACATAGTCGATGATTGTGTCTCGTAAAACTTAATAGTTTGCTCAAATGAATATGTGCAAATACAGTTAATTGATGAAATCGTTTAAAAATAAATCAAAATTAAGTAAGAATAAATTACGAGAATCTGTTATTAATATATAAATAATAAACTTTCAAAGAAAATAATTATTTTATGAATAATAAAAGATGCTATTTAATTTATATATTACTTGACTTGTTTGTTGCTCGAAATTTTCATCAAAACTAAACGTATCCAGTATTTTTAATTTCCACTTTGTGCTATAATCTCCGCGCTTTTAATTTAAAATATCTCAAAAGATTACTTCAAATTAATTTTAAATTAAATTTGACCGATGGAGTTTCCGTCGTCTATGTACAGTTAAAAAGAAACCTCGTGCTGTGTTTTAATAATAAAACAGTTTACAAAAGTCCCGGCTGTTTAAAATAAATCTTTTTGCAACGGTTTATTCCAGAACTTTAAAAAAGCTTACCAGCCGCTATAAATCAGCCGCGACCACGGACTCACTCAAAGTTTCGAGTAATCGCGTATACCCTCCGGCGGCGTCGGGTGCACGCGGTGAAAAAAGAAGGCAAAACGAAATCCCGCGAGCTAATGACCCGGAAAATTATGTGACCGATATCGAAGAAAGAAAGTCGAGCGTGCGCCCGCGCAGCTTAGATAGCGCTCGGGGTGACAAAAAAAAAAAAAGGAAAAAATGAAGCGGGAGGGAAAAATTAAACGCGACGAGCTCGCTCTCACCGTCCTGGCACTCGAACAAAAAACGAAGGGTCGCGCTGGAAGCGAGACCTGAAGTGGGCCGCTACCACGTCGAGCCGGCTCTTTAACCTTTCGTCCGGCTTTGTCACCGCCACCGTTTCGCCGACCTGCGCCTGCGACATGTCTGCAAAATAAAAAGAAAACAAAGGCTGGTGAAGAAACTTGACGTTCGTTAAGAGTTGATTGGTTTAGTGGCTTGGATGTTCAACGACTTGTTGAATTTGTTAAAAAAAAGTCATTGTACGACCCCGTGTAAAAAAAATAATTGCAGTCAACTTTACAGAATCTTCATTAAGGTTCTCTTCTTTTTCTGAAAAGTTTAGAGCACCTTGGTCAAAGAGATTATCAATAATTTTATTATGATTCAAAAATTTTTCAATACGTATAGCGGTAGGAACTAAAAAATTAATAAACTCATTAGAATAAATAATTAGTACAAAGTTTTACTTAATCAATTCTGTCTAAAATTGTTTTTTATGTTTTTACCAAATTTATTCATACAAAATCAGTATGTCAAAATCTTATTAACTGAGGAATGAATTTTATAATATTTAATATAAAGATTGAAATAAAAACCTTGTTTCAGTTTTAATTTATTTATTCAAAATACGCAAAAAGTTACAAAATTGATAAAAAAATTGTACATAAATTGAATTACAAATCGTTATCTAATTTTTTGTTTTGTTTACTTAATTTATTTTTCTTATTTTTGTTATCGTCGAGTTAGATACTATTTTTCTGCTTCTTACAAGTATTTAATTATAAGAGAGACTGTAATATGATAAATTTCATCTATATAATAATTAAAATAAATAGTAAAAAAAAATGATCGAAAGCTTAATTTGAACAAAAAATTACAATGTTAAATTCAGATGGAGTTGCGTTTTTCGTTTCATCTCTTTTTTTATTAAAGTGCGGTATTCCGCAACGAACACGCCCTTAAACATAATAATACGGGCACGTTGCTCTATGCGATCACGTAAATAGTCATCAATAAACGGTAGTGGTTCTTCTGGGGGTGGAACTGGCGGTGGATCTAGCTCGAATTCATTTAAGAGGCAGCGCCTTGTCGATTTTGTGGTAGTGTTTTCGTCAGATATAGACAGTTTGCGCAGTGAAAGGTCTTCGTTTACATCCCTGCATTTCTTCCTTGGAGCCTCAGAAAAGATCTCCAAGTAACCGCTGCTTCGAGTACCCAAGTGCTGATATTTGCGAGATTTATTCCTCTTCATTTTCTTCTAAAACGTGATTGCTGAGTCCAAGCATAGCAAATTGGCCGAAGGATTCTATTCACTAACTTTATTCCGCATGACGCAGAGATGTTCGCGTTACTCTTCCAACGAGGGAAATGGCAATGTAACGCTTCTCTCACAAATAAAAGTTTGTGACTGAACTGAAAACTCAGAGGTCGCGTGTATTTAAGGAACCTACCTTAATTCGTCACCTATTAGTGTGAGTGTACCTGTTAATGACTATCTCCTCCCTAATTAACCCCTTGCCCCGCCTCTCAGCCCTAGGTCATCTATTGGTTCAGTATTCAGCCACTGCACCGTATTAATGGTAGGGATAATATAAGATAGGGTAATTAAGATAATGACATCCAAATGATCTGGATTTTTCAGCTTACGTTTAATTACGGAAATAAATAAGTTTTTATGCTACTGTTTATCCATAAAATAATAAACTATTCTTCCGATACAAATCCGACCGATCGTAAAACTTTAACAAGTCTAATGTATTCAAACGGCAATATTGGATTCAGATGAAAAAACAAGAGAAGCATCCGTTTTCTTGTCCCGCGACAATTAAATCATCAATAGAACGCGATCTCGTTAATTTGACGTAGGAACGCGTAAAGGATCGTTCGTGCGCCGTCACAGTTACGACGTACGTTCGATTACTCGCGGCCAAATCCGATTTGTCAACTGCCGATTCGTGCATATTCGACGTGTCCGCGCGTTGCTAATTAGACTCGTACCACGTGCGCTCGAGCACCGGGAATTACCTCTATTCACTATTTTGCCTGTCGAGGCATTGAAACTTCCTTGTGCGTGCGAAATTCAAAGTAAGTTTTGGGCGCTTATAATGAAAACAATGCATTTGTCTAGCAAGTTTTATGCATTTTTAATTTGGCAATTATTTACTGAATAGTTTTATATGGACGTCATTTATTCAATATTAATATTAAATTTAGCTCGAAATGGACTTAATGACCTAGTTATTTAACAGTTATAATAAAGGGAATGTGAAAAATGATAATTTAATATCAATTAAGGTAATAAATAAAATCAATTAAGATTATAATTTGACTAAAATAGACAGTTATTATCTCGGAAGTTTTTTTATTATATTCAATTGTTAATATCATTACTTTTAATAGATTGTAGAGTATTAAAAAATATCGATACATTTAAACAAGCATGGCAGGTAAACAATATCCACCTGTTTTGTTTATTTCCTCATATGCAATTTCGTGTGATATTTGTCATCGTATGATTGTTTTTTCCGTCATCAATTTTACATAATACTTCCAAGAAATTTTACAAAGCAAAACAATGAAGATAATTTCCATGACAATTACAGTTTCTCATATGAATGATTAAATTTAAATGTTGAAATTTTGCAAGGCTATTTTATATTAAAGTAAATCGATAATCGGATATTATAAATTTAGCATAAATATAATTAACTAATAGTAATATGATGAATAAATTCGTATTCATTTTGCATCTTTTTTATTCAAATATGCGTAATTGTATAATTTAGCGAAACTGCAATTATAATCTGAATGAACATTCAGTGATTCTGTTTTCCATAAATTCCACGTAAAAGTATTTCCTTGTTATAGAAATTTTGTTAAAAGATATTTTTTAAAAAGGTATTGTAATGAACAAGAATGTTTAAAGAGAGGTAAAGTTACATGTGTATTCTAAAAATTGAAAAATATCTTTTCTTCGTAATAAATCTTTTCATACTCTTCAAGAACAATCTGTTACAATCTGTTAAAATTGGAAATAAAAGAAAAGTGATAATCAATATTTTATATTTTTACGGACTGTAAATAAAACTGTTTTATAGGAAGAGTTAAATTGTCACTATAAAATTTCTGCGTTCAGCAAATGTTTCTTGCAGGTAAAATTTGTAGTAAATTACAGAGCTCCTTAAGTTTATAGCTTTTAGAATAACATTGACGACCATCGCGATAAATCAAGCTAACAATGTTAAACTCAAAATTAAATTCATTTACGGAATTATAGCTGGTACGCACGTGCTTGGATCGTAATATTGCTAATGTGCTGCAAAGCTAACTTCAGAGTATCGCCTTAAGATCCTATTAGACGCTTTGATTGCATTCGTTGTTGTTAATTTAAATTTATCGAGATTATAAGAAGTAAGATAATTGTAATCTGGGAAAATGAAGAATGACTTAATTTATAAATTGTGCTAGTATGTAACAAGCAAAAAAGATTCACTTTTTCCGTAAATATGTGTAAGAAAGCGGTAGTGTTGTAACTTTAACAAAGCACTGATAACCTCTGCAAGATATGAAAATCGAAGTAATAATATTATTTATTTTAAATAAAGAAAAATTAAAAAATAAGAAATGCTTGAAGCTTTTTACAAATATTAAACTTTTGAATATTACGTTCGAATATTTTAAAAATATTTTAAATTAATATTACAATTATCTACTTTGTTTGTGTAAAATTTTTGTATATTAATAGAGAACACATTAGTAGATATGATAACATTTATTTTGAAAATTAATTCCGGAATCAATTATGAATATTTATTCTTTTACAATTGATAATTGCTATAAACTTTGAAATAAAGCTAGTAAAAGTTAATTTATCACTAACTGATAAAGATTTTAATCATAACATTACTAATTCCAGAGTTTCCTATGAACAACTTCGATAAAAGCTTGTACTAAAGAATTACCTCTTTATCTAAAGTTCGTTTGCGAATTATTCAGAGCCGATAAAAATGACAATATCACTTACAACCACATGCTTTCCTACATCACTAAATCAACTTAACACAAATCCAATTAACTTCACAAAAATTTACAAAACAAACAATTTACCTTTACTTTCCAACGTGTTCACCGAGTAAAATTCCAAAACACCGAGCACCAACTAGCCTCGCGTTATTAAACAAAAAAAAGCACCAAACTCGCGCACACGCGGCTGCTCTCGTAGGCTACACGTCTGCGACTGCGTGCGAGCGCGTATAAACACACGATCAGCTGACGGGGCGGCGAGCGGAGGTATATACACGGTCACTCCGGCGGCTTTTATCTTGCGGTCGTACCGCTGTGCGACTTATCGCGACGCAGCATATCGCGAACCCGGCGACGCGGTCGCGGCCCCCGTTGTGAAGATCGTCGGCGACGTCGTGGTTCCGCGAGCGCGCGAGCCACTCTGGGCCCGCGGAACTTACACCGGCTCACGCCGTGTTACCGACGCGGACGGAATGGAGTTACGCGAATCGCCGCGGTGCAGCACGAGTCGACGCGACAACTGGCCATCTTTTGTGCGAGGCTGCAGGTGGCTACCTTGGTCGATGGATACCGTGCAAATTTTTCGGGTTCGAATTGCGTTGAGAATCTTGTTTCATTCGTAAATTTGTTTTAAAGGTTTTGATAGGATTATTCTGCACATTGTGTTTGATTTAATTGCAACAATCATAAAGTGCTCTTTAAAAAAGTTCTTTAATAATATGTTTAAATTTAAAAAACTAGTTTTAAAATCCACTTCAATTATTTTGTACTTTTATGTGCATGTTTCCTATGTATGGTTTATGATTATAGTACTTATAAAACACGAGTCGTAAGGTTTTAAAATAAAAAAAGTAAAATCCCACGGTCTTTGAATCGTGAAAGTCATCATCTAATGATTAATGTTCAAAAATTTTTCAAATTCTTTAATCCAGTCGAAGAGAAAGTTCGTACCTTTCTATCATACTTTCCTCTGTCGGAGATGAATCTTTAAAATAGACTTCTGATGATGCATTTTGTAATTATCACAACCGGTTATGTTAATCGTTACGGATAACACCATTTTATATTATCATCTGTTGATAATACATGAAAGGAATGAATGTGTTCGACCTATGGTCTGCAGATATCGATTGTCGGTAGTCGTCAATACCTTTGTCTGACAAAAAGGAAGGATTCCACTTTACCAACTTTTTGATTCGACCTTGTCCACTTTTCTTTGCCATTAGTAGATGTCTCTTGATGTTGCTTTAAATATAGAACATATTCATATTTTCATAATTATTAAATTTCGAAACAAGGATTCTGTCCAGAATTAAATTAACAAAAATGTGTGAAGAAAAATGACTACAGTTCTATTAATAGGGCAACCTACAATTTTTCATTGCACTTATTTAAAAAATCATTCATAAAATGCGAAGTATATTTTGGATTTTCTGTTGTCATGTCGATCAATACATAAAATAATGGTGAGATTATTAATACGATGCGTAACACAATTTTAATAAAATAATTATTAAGATGCTAGAATAAATATTAAAATTTTGGGTTTTAAAATCATACATTATAAATAAAAAGATTTACTATTGCTGCATAAAATGCAAGCTTTTATTACTTATTCTTTTACTTAATAAGTACGATGTATTCAATGTAGTGTTCATTAAATTTTGAATGAAAAAAATTGACTCTGATAAAAAATGACTTTCGTCAAACTTACGGTGCCTAATCTAACAAGAAATCCGTTGAATCCACTCCGCGATATTGACCGTGATTTTCCGGTTTTTTCGAGGGTGAGGGCCGCGCCAAGCATCATAAGGTTCGCGTTAGTTTAATTCGCATTACTTTCTCCATAAATTCAAGACACGCGAGCGCCGGGGAGACGACCGTGTAATAAAGTCAAGGCAAGAGCAACGGGTGGCAGTTTTTGCCCCGGAGCACCGTTGATCCGGACATTTTCCGGGCCGCTTGGTTTATCGTTGCGAGCGTCTCCCCGATGATCCCTGCCGCCCCTGTTCGTGCCGCGGTCTTACAAACCTCGCCAATCGATGTTTCTCGTGCCCTCGCTTCTCCTTTTCTTTTACGCGATTTCACATGCGCGCTCAAATTCATCCCTAAACTAATAACTTTGTTCCAAGATGATTTATTTTTATAAAATTTTAAAATACTTATATTTTGAGGGTAGGCGTCAGGTGAATTGTGATGAAGATTTTTCTACTCCAAATATTTTATCACTTCACTTAAAATTTTTTTGTAGTAAATAAAAGTACTAATTGAAGAGCATTTAAAGTCAAAAATGCACCATCTAACCTTTAGGGATACTTAGAGTCACTTTGATCCCATGGAAATTAAGGAAATTAAACAAAAAATGTCTTATTTAAGAAAAACATCATTTACTTTTGATCTGAAAATTATTTCAAGATATGGGATCAGTCCAATTCATCTGTGTTTTATGGACTTATCTTTAGGTCTGTTCTTCAAGTATTATTTTAGAAACAAAAGGATTGTTTATTGACCCTTTCATAACCAATCCTGATTATTTGTCTTGAATCTTCAAGGATTGTAACATCTAACTTTACTGTCAAAATTTAATTCGATACTTTCGAGTGACGCTCTGAGCGGGACGGTCAGACCCTCGCATCCTGCGTCGAGTCAATCGCCGCGGGTTCAATTTCCACCGGCGAGATTTATGAAACGTCGCTTCGCGCCTGTCCCCCCGCACGCGTCTCCTCGTAAGTCATAGAGAGAAAAAGAAAATCGGCGGAAACGCGATCCCGCGGACAGCACTTCGCTCCGGAAGTGGCCGGGAGCCTCGGTGTGCGGCTGGATAAATTGAATCGGGACCGCAGCGTAAAACGCTTTGCACGCCCTTTAAATCGCGTGGAGCGCCGCGCCACCCTATCACCCAGCGACGCTCCCGTGCCATTACCGAGCGGAAAATGCCAATAACTTAGGAGGCTCGCGCCGGTTTCGCGCAAAGCACCGGGGACAAAGAACCGGCGATGTAATTCAAGGTTCGATTTTCGATGATTCCCATTAGTTTTCAACTTTTATAGGAGAAAGGGGTATCCGTTATTTATGACATTGATCTGGCATGTCGAAATTATTGCAATTTTTTGTTTAGGAAACTAAAATTTGAGTAAACTGAAGACGGTTCTAAACAAATTTATTCAATTTTTGAATCACAGATAACTCATGAAAATAATCAACGTCAAGTTGTTACCTCCTCTTAATAAAACACAATTTTAACAAGGCAATAAATAAAGTACAGCCCAAAATTTTTTTAAATTTCTTTGTAATATTTTAAAGTTTATTTCTATTAACCATCGAAACGAATATTTCCACGCGAAAGTTCAACCGGCGCATAACCCGTGAGCCACTGGGTTCTCCCGGTCGGACTCTCACGCGCGGCGCAAAATAGCCGAAGTTCTTCGGGCACGGAAAATTTCGCGCGGAATTTCCGAACGTCGGCGGCGAGATATCGCGCGGCGACAAGTCCGCCGCGAGAGGTATGCACGCGCGGGACGCGGACGGGGTTGCACCGGGGCGCATCGCTACCCAATGTCTACGCGCATACTTTTTGCGGATTCCGCAGGCGAGGGGAAACATTTATTATACGCGTGTCCCGGGCTCCCCGAGGTACGCGGGGCCGCGGTAGACGCGGCGGGAGCAAAAGGCGCGCGAGTAGCTGCTCTTTGATTTAAAGGCCCGATAGGGGCATTCTTTCGGTTCTACCTGCTGAAATTACGTGGGCTTCCAAGCGCGCGCGCCGCTGACGGAGTTTGGCTGTCGATGCGAATCGAGTATTTTAATTTCCGCTGGATTATTCAATGTGATAAAACGAATAAATTCAGGTGGAAGTTAATGAAATGAATGAAATGTGAAATATTTAACAAATAAATTCGAGTGAGCTGTGTAAAGTTGAATAAGTGAAATCGTCTCGAACACAGTTATTCAACGTCAAATCTCTTCTTCCTTTTATTATATTAAGCAGAAAATTTTGATATCCAGTAAATAACTATTCACGTATTTGAACGAAGTTGCACTTTATTAGACAACTTTAAAAGGATAATATAGTTTCTAAATCAGATGGTGTTTCCTTGAAGGGTCAATTCTTACCCAATTAGTAAGAACCATAAAAATTCGCGTTCGAGTTTAATGCAAAGGATCACACGCGTTTAATCAAACTTTAAACTGCACGGGGTTGGTTCGCGCGTGAGGGAGGCCCTTCGGGTACGTGGCGATGCGTCAATGTCATAATAGTTGGCTATAAATTGGGTTCGTGGGTAAACTCGCCTTACTCGGCTGCGGGGTCGTATCCCCTACAACCGGAAGCTTCGAGACTATCATTCGCGACGCTTTCTAAACCAGTTCGCTCCTTGGGTCACTCCAGGGGTTGCATAGCCAGGGGCACCTCACAAATTTATTGCTATCGTACTTTAGGGTTTCGCCTTTGCTCGCAGGATTAACCCGGGACATAATCAACCTGCTCTAACCTTTGGAAGGTTGCAGATCTAATAGCATAATTTTTTGAGTTTGTTTTACCAGATACGACTTTGTCGAGATCATACATTTGAAATATATAATCCTTTGATAAAAATATTACAACGTATTTCTCTATTTCCTTTGAAATTTGGTTAAAAATGTATAAACAAATAATATCTATAGGGATATTCTTACCTGGTCAAGCGAAAATCAAAGTTTAGATCCTCGAGGTCGTTTAATCTGCGAAATTAACGCAATCTTTCAGTCGCCCGCGTTTCACCTCACGCCCAGCGAAAATACAATCGAAGGCAATCCTTCTCCCTCCTCGTCATTCCGCGCGGCCGCGGGGAGAAAAAGAGAAGGGAAAGAGGGAGCCGGGAGGGCATTAAAATGCTCAAAGTCCCGTTGAATTTGTCCGGGGCTAGCGGCGGATAAATCCTCCCGCCATCCCCGTGGGATCGCCCGCGCGGAAGAATTCGCGTCTCCGCTTATGTGCGGGAGCGACGCTGCGCGCGGCAGGTTGACGTTCCGCCGGCGGGAGCGAAAGAGGACGAGTTCGCGAGGCGGCCCGAAAGGAAGAGGGCAAATTAGATGGAAACAGAGGCTCGGAAATTCAGAGCTAGGAGACCGATGAAAGGCTCTTTCACAATGTCACGAGGAAAATTCATTTTGAAAATTGTCCGAAATAATTAAATGTGTAAAATAGGTTCGAGACGTAGTGGTTATTATTAATGAAAAAAACTAGGTGTTGATTCTTGATGTGGATACTGAAATGTTAAAAGTTTTAATTTATTCTCTACATTAGTTTCAATTAAAATCCACTAAATTAAAGTTAGTGCTAAGTTATATCGTTTAAGTGACACTACTAAAATTTAGTGAAACTTAGAGACTACTCTTAACCTCCTTTTTTATTTACGGCATGTAAAAAATCAAATTGCACTTAAATAATCCTGATTCAACTACCGTTTTTAAACGTCTCTAAATTAATTGAAAGATCTTTGAATTTTTTTTTAATACGAACACTTTAAAGCAAACTCAGCGGAATTTTTCTTAACACGCTTAACTGCAGCGCGTGTCACTCGTACGGGCACTTGTACGGTCGGCGATAAAATTAGCGTGAAATATTTTTTATTGGGCATTCACCAAAGTCGTAATTTTTTTCATCCAGCAGTGTGAACCTGGCTAAAAGGGAAACACCAGGCGAAGGAAGGAGAGAGACGGAACGAAAGAGAGAGAAAAAAGCGGGCGAGTCGACGGGTCGACTCGAGTGAATATTATTTCTGTCCCGGGAGTCTTAAACCTTTTTAGTATGCAAACAGACGGTTCTCGCGACGGCATAATGGCTGTATGGGCGCGAGCGACGCTGTAGAGTGGGCCCGGGGTAGCTCGCGTGTATTGCATATACACACATTTCCTTTCTCGTGCTCTCACTCTCCCCCTTCCTCCCGCTTTTCTTCCTCCTCTATCTCGGATAGGTACCTGCCTACTTACATTTATACATGTTGCCATTTTCCTTCGTCCCGCGCGCCCGTTCGCTCTCTCATTCTTATCTTCTCTTCAGTGAAACTTATGCGTTCTAAATTTATTTTTTACCGCGACGCAAAAGTTTCGTCGTAGCCAGTATTTCCTTCTTGCTGTCAGGATAAATTGTATTTGTTGCTCTATACAGCGAACATGCTGGACTTTATGCAGTTCATGATTTGGGTGATTTTAAATTAATAGTGTAAAATAAATAATTTTTTGGGCATGAACTTTACAATTATTTATTATCAAATCTCTTGTTCAATTCGAGTATGGGACATATACCAAGAATTATAAGCCTCTTTTAAATTTTTTTTTATTTTTCATGTAATAGTAAAAAATATTTGAATAGACCGTTTAATGTACTAAAATGAAATTAATTTCCTTTATATTTCTAGAGAACACAACTTTAATTAATTCGTACCGTATGTTACTATTACTATTCTTCGAACATTTGAGTCTTAACAGTCAAGTCTTGCTTGTTTATTTGTTTGACTGTTTCGCCGCTAGGTGGACTCTGAATTCTTATCTCCCGGTAATGAATTTGCTCTCTCAGTCTTATATAAAGTACCAGTATGTAAAGTACCTGAGGGTGTTACTGGTGTTTCACCTTCCAAATTAATGTAATCGAATGTCACTATAACAAGTTTGACGTTTGGGGTGCGATTAACGCATAAAAATTACAGTAGATAGTTGTAGACAATAGTTTGTCGACTTTTTCGTGTTCTTTTCTTTTGGCGGAGGAGAACAAAGTAGCGCCGCAAGTTAGTAGCCGGCAAGTCGGTGCAAAGAAGAGTAGCAAGCGGAAGAGCGCAGTCTCGCGGGTAAAGCGATCGGCGCCTCTCCTTTCCTCGCGGAGCAAGGAGAGCGCGCGCGAGCATGGTGGAAGGCGTTGAAAATCAGCCGGGTCAATGCGGGAGGAGAGGCGCGCGCGCGCGCGTTCGCCCCGAAGGAGGTGGGAGGAGAACACGCGGGGCGAAGACGACAGTTGCTGGTCGCCAAGAGCAACGTAGCAACAATCCCGTTTAGTGCTCCCGCTATATACCTTCCTTCGGAGGGGGCGCCAGGACGGAGGGAGTTCCTCCTCTCCCCCTCTACCGCCTCCTCCACTTTCTTCCGCCGCGAGCGGCGAGGATGTGCAGCTTGCGCATGCTTTAGGTCGGCTTGCAATTGCTTTTGCGATTTTTATAGATGATGAATCGATAAAATTATTAATTGCGAGTGGATGTTTGGTTAGATCGACTGGATGATGAATGAAGAAAGGGTTAGAGATTTTACTATGTGATTTTTATTCATGATTAATTTTTAGATTTTTATTGAGTCGGTAAAATTATCAATTACTAGTGAATATTTGGTTAGGCTGATTGGATGAATGAAAAAAAAGTACTGTTAAAGATTTTTATTGATTATTTTTTAATGCATTCGCACCTTCGTACTGTTATATTATTCTTATATTGGAGGTGGGCATTAAAACAGTGCTTTTTTATATTTGTGATTTATAGCAAATTTAAAGCATATCATTATATCGTGATTTATGTGTAATAAACATAGCGTGATAATAAAATGTTAATGATGCAAAGAAAAGCAAAATTAAATTATAACTCATTAAAACAGAAACATGCATTTATTGATAAATATTTCAAGAAAAATGCCATTTTTTTATATTAAATTAAATCAATAAATTTACAGTTTAAAAAAGAGCTTTCTGCACTTTTATATGTAGTATCAAAGCTTTCTCTCACAAAGTGATTAATTAATCTAGCTTTACAAAAATCAATTTATTCGCTCTTTAAAACTTAAAAAAATGTTCCGCACTACGCGTCGCATATAAAATATCGCAGTCCCGCGAACAAATCCTCGGGTGGTGTCCCGGTGAACAGCGACACGGCGTCGCAGTCGCTCGTTCGGCCGCACTTAGGCGGGTGTTTGTCCCGCGCTCGCGGGAGGAGGTCCGGAAGCGGTGCGTTGCTGTGGCGCGCGCGCGCGCGACTTAGGGGCGGCCTGATGCATTGCGCGAACTCCCCCGCGGGGTCACGTGACTCGCGGCGCTCCTCGCCAGTCACCCTCGCGGCCTATATCATTGATCGCTCCCCGGAGAAACGTCCGACGCACGCCGCGCGGGCTTTTACCTCCCCCTCCTTCTTCGGCTTTTTATCCCCGCCACCGACGCGGTCTCTTGTTTTCGACGAATTTTTACGTTTCTCGAGGAGTTCGGAGAGGGGGGATGATCAGCTGTTTTTGGTGAACTATAGCGTTTTGGGATTTGGAAGCTTGCGCGGTAATTTAGCAGCTTGCACGATAGCTTTGTTACTTGCAAGATCTTGACTTAGGAAATTGGTACTTACAGAAATCTTTTTCTATTTTACTTTGATTTTAATTTCATAATTTCGTTAGTTAATTATTTGTTTATATATTTGTTTATAAAAAGATTCTTTTTTCAGTTTAGTATTAAATACACAATAATAATAATAAAAATAATTAGATAATCGATTCTCAATCATAATTTGAGAAATATTAGTCATACTTTAAAATGATTGTTATTGTGTTATTTCCTGGCATTTAAAAACTGAGTCGTCAATTACAGATAAGATACACGTCAATTCTTTTGTTATGAAGAAACTAATATAAATAAATAAAAACCTAACGGACAGTGTTTTAACGGAATAATTGAATCGCTTTTTTATGTATTAAATACTGCAATATCATTTAAATTAACGTATCGATAAACGAAGATATATTCGATTCCGTAATGGCAGATGTGCGTTTAATGAAGATTATTTATTGAAATTTTAACGACTTCGTTAATGTTAGTCAATTTCTTCTTCAGTGCAATTTACACCGGTCCCAACGATTTCCATTAAAGCTGAAATTACAAATTGACACCCGACACAATTCTGCGCTTTAGCACAAAAACCGTGGCTCTGCCACTCGACGCGTAATCAGGGGTTTCACTCGCTCGCGCATGATGCGGGTAATTTCATACGCCAGGCTGCAATCAACTCGTCGAACCAATCAGTAGCGATGTTTTTAAGTGTGGGCATTCGTTCAAATGGAAAATTTAAAGCAGCTATCATTGTTTTTTTTTAACAGTGGAAAAAAGTTTCTGTTTACTTTATAAAACTCGTTAAATTATTTTTACTTATAAATAGAAGATAATTAAGTTTTTCTTAAAAAATATGAGGAGTATGTTTTTAAATATGGGTAATTTGAATTTGAATTTGAATTTATAATGTACCTTTTTTTTATAAAAATGAGTAAAGCAACACTTGAGTACTTTAAATCTTCAATTTTTTTTCAGAAAGTGATAACAATTAAGCTTAACACTTGGTTCTTAACCATAATTCATTTAAATTACGTAAATATTTTTTAAATATAACCTATAGTTAGAGATCTACAAAGTAATCTTATAATTAAAAAATGATTTGGCTTTATCAAGGGCTCAAGCTATGTTGGATTGATTACTTTGTTGTATCGATTGCAATCTCAGGAACTTAATTTTCAATTATTTCAATAAATTTTATTTTAATTCATTCCCCTTCATTTGAAGTGTTTTTTAACTAATTCAGTTTTATAACATCTTAATTCACTCGTTCACTATCGGTATCTCTTTTTCAAATCGCATAAAGTCTCCCCTCGAAGAAACGTGCAAGAACTTGCAGAAGCAATCGTTTTTTTTACACCGTCGAAAACGACGTCGCTCACTTCGATTCCCTCTTTATTAGCGCTCCCAGCGTTACCGAGTCGTAAAAGACGTATACCTCCGATGGCCGGGGTGCGAGTCGACGGGAAGGGCTTCAATCGCGCTCCGACGGCTGCGCGCGAGCCGCGTCTAATTACAGAAATAGCGCTCGTTTTCGCGCCTGCAGAGAGGCAAAGTTGCCGCGCGAATTTCCATCCATTTTTCCAGTGGATGTACCACCGGGTACGCGCGCTTTTTTATTGTTGATAAAATAAAAGCGTACACCGGCGAGAAATGTGTTTAACAGGGCCGCCGACGCGCTTGAGTAATGGGAGCGTGAAAAGTCGCGCGTTTTGCACGGCTGCGGGAGGGAACTTTTGAATTTAATGGCTCGCGCGATTTTTGTGACTGCTGCGCTTTTTTTGGGCAGGCCATGCTAACCGGCGAGTGAACGCCACTCGAAAGTTAGCGTGAAAACAGTGAAAAAAAATGTTCAAATTAAAAATGTAATAAATTTAATTTTGAATTAAAGTTATTTGAATTGTTAGTTTCATGTTAGTTTAACATACATTGAAGGTGAATATTTTATGAAATTCATAATAAATGTTTAATGTAATTTTTGACTTAGCTTTAATATTGTATTTTACGTATTAATGGAATAAATTAGTAACAAGTAAATGAGTAATTTACCAATTCATAAGAAGGTGTAAGGTTCTTAAATGCACTCATAAAAAGCGATGTAACTTTAATTGATTTTTCGCAATTGCAATACATTAATAGGCAGTTGCGGTATAGATAGTTGCTTTAACGTTATCACTTAATACAAATAAATTTTAAATCACCTAATATAAAGTAAGATGTTTAGTACGAAGTAAAAAGTTACAATTCTCTAGAATCGCAATAATTTAAGTGCGCGCAACTTTTCCACCCTTCATGAGAAATAAATCAAACTCGCTCTGATTGTCAGCTGATCTCCGCGCAAAAACAATAAAGTAAGCCGCACAAAGTGACTACGAGGTATGCGAAAGTCGCGCGATCAGGCCATCGGGGAAATTGAAATTTCCCGCGGTTCTTTTGTCATGCAAAGTGCCGCGCCGAGGTTGGACGCGAAGAAAGCAAAGTTTGCCCTCGACCCTCCCACCCGCCCGTCCGCCTTCGTCGCCGGCAAAGGCCCCGGCGTCTTGCGGGTGTCTCACGGAATTAAGCAGTTACGACCCTTTTAGGAGGCTGCCGCGCGGATTCCCTTTTTCTCGCCTCATTCTTTCCCGCCCCCCTTTTTCGGCGGGTTTATTAAAAGGGGTTCGGAGCCGGGGCGGCGCGGCCTATTTTAATATAGCTTGATTCGTCCGGGGGATTAGGAAGTTTTCGATTTTTAAGTCGAGAGCGAGGAAAAGAGCGCGGCGCCCGGGTTCGCGTGAAACTTAATTACGCTCGTTTTACAAGGGAATCGCTTTGGCGTTTAATTCGTCGTTATCGCCCGATTACCGAACATCTTGCCAATGGGCATCGTGTTATTGATGCGATGGGTAATTGAATTTCTTTTTATTCCGACGTTAATGAAAATTCAATACTCGGTGAAAAATTGACACTTGTATTTTTGTTAGCGTACTTAAAAAGGAATTAAGTATTAATGGAATTTATCATCGTTTTGAAATAAATTTAATACTTTTTAATCAATCCTCAGTGAAATATTATCACTTGTATTTTTGTTAGCTTATTTCAAAAGGAATTAAGAGATGGAATTCATAATTATTTTTTTATTTATACTTTTTTTTAAATATAAGAAGGAAATTACTCTTCTAAAAGAGCAAGGGGAACGTATTTTTTATTATTTAATTTTTATTTTTTTTTTCCTATATACAAATGTAAAAAATGCCCAAATCTTATTCTAACATAAATATATTTTATTCTACTATTTTGATTTCAGTAAAATGTATATACTTACTTCATTTTATAATTAACAATTTATATTTTTTGTTTGTTTCAGGTGAGTCATCCTACATAATTGTTTATTCACATACATATCGACTAAGTGTAAGTAACTCTTTTTATTTTCGTTTGCTAAAAAATAAACAACATCCACTATCGCACACAGATTAAGGTAATATCTGTTGTTTCTGTTGTCACCTGACGACAGAAGTTCTAACTCTATCGGGATTAGCAGTCGTGATGTAATCTCATTCTGATCCAAAGTAGTAGGTCGTCCACAACTTTTTTTGTTCATTAGAACAGTAATAGAGATTAGCGGACCTATTCCAAGTAGTGAACCAAACAAGTTGCTGGTCCACGCTAGGTATAAACTCTCCCCTATCGTTTTCTATATACTGCACGTTAAATTCCGATTATTATTCTAAGCAAAATTTATTAATCTAAATACAAGTAACTTCGTATTCGGAGAAAGACTAAAAGTCGTTTCGTCAACGTACCCAGAGCGCGAGTTTTCGCTCTCGTGACTCGGCTCTGACGGCGCTGTAACCAATTACCCGCGATGTGGCATTTCGCGGCTCTCCGCCTCCCCGCGGACGTCGGCAGTCGTAACCGGGCACTTTTATGCATGCAAATGGATTCGGGCGCCTCGCGTATAATTCCATAAATTCACGGCTCGCGGACGCGCGCGCGCTGTGACAGACGCTCGCCGCACAGATGTAAGGCGCGGGAATCAAGTTTCGGGTGAGAAGGACGCCCGATCGCTTTGCATTTGAAAGTGCGCCGAGTTTTTCGAGGGGGGACGCGCGACAAAATTTGACGCTCGAATTAATGGATAATGGAACTCCGGCGAGTTTCGCGCCCGGCATCGTCGGAATGAAAGGGGCGAAACGCGCTTTAATCGCGTTTATTGAATTTGATCGTCGAAATGATATCCGCGCGTTTTTCGCCTTTTCATGAGTTTTACATTGTTTTCGTATTATCGGCGGTAGTTTGGCGAGAAATAACGGTGTACAATTTTATTGCAAAAAGCTTTTCGTAATGTAATTTTTCCGGTGAAAATAATACATGTTTTTTTCATATAGAGATTTTTAAACGGCATTTATACAATTGTATTTAAAAGATATAATTTTATTTAAAAGGACTATATAAGAGAACAAGAAACTAAGTGCATAAAATTAACTTGAATAATCCGCAGCAAGATTTCGGGACATTGAAACTGTAGTCGGCGCAGTTTACCGCTGCACCATTTCGCAGATGTTAGCCCCAGAAGTCTCTAAGCTACTCCTTTGGGGTTGGACGTCAACTTTTGATAATGCGTGCCAAGCGACGACGAGGACGACTTTTCGTCGAAATATCAAACTTCGAGGGGAGGTCGGATGGTTCGTCACTTTGCCGCGCCAAACTTTGTTACCATTCTGATGTTTTCCAGTTGTACCGTTACGATTTAGTTATTTTGCTCAAATACGTTTCTTCTCCTGCGCTCGTTAAGTTCGAAAGAAACTTTAGTCACCTTTAACTTCGTTCAATTTTAATAAGAAAGTAATGAATTTCATAACAAACCTAGGTTCATAATAATGGTAAAGTGGAAGTAAAGTACTATGGTTCACAAATATTAAAAAGGAGGACTGGTATAGTAATGCCGACATTTTTTAAATTAAATATTAAAATTTTTTGAATAAGCAGGAAGTAAACCTAATAGATTATTATTAATGTGAATTTTTTAACCTCAGAATCGCAATTCAATATCATATCTACGTCATTTTACCTCGTCATGTTGATTTTTTTTTAGAGTATGAAAAATAAGCGCGTGAAGTGCGTTAGATTTTGCTAGTAATTTAATGTGGATTACTAAAAAATAAAAATATTTAATAAAGTATTTAAAGTAACACGTGTATATCATTGTATAAAATCCATTTAGACTCGTCCGTCTAAAGGCAATAAAATACAATCTCCCCAGCAGAGCCATTCTGCGGGAGCTGATAAAGCGATAATCGAACGCAGGAAATCGAAGAAGATACCGAGAGCGGGGAGGCTGCAGGCAAACACGGGCACCCGTTATACGCAGCCAAAACAAAACGAAGCTACCGTATAAGAGGAAAAGTCCGGTAAAAAATGGCGCGCGAAGCGGGGGATAGCAGTTTGACTCTTTTATCGCTCGCCATCTCCCGGAGCGTCCGTAAATTGAATCAACGCCGAAGGAGCGAGAGCGACTTTTTGGGGCCGGGGGAGGAAAGGGGGACGGGTGGCGCGCGGGAGGACGAAGTCGAAATAAGAGCGCGTCCGAGGCTATTTCGCGAGGCAAAGCGACGGCCCTTAATCAATGTCCCCTCCCTCGCGCGCCGGTTACAAGCCATGAGATGAATGACCGGAAATGACGGGTCGCGATAAGAAAATTGCTTAGCCAAAGGGGGTGAGAGAAGTGCGCGCGCGAGGCTCTCCTCGTCTATATACAGAGACGCTCGCCTCGCGAAAATTGGCGCGCCCGGGTCCTGGAGGCCGCCGCCATTCCGAGGGTCCGCGCGGCTCGTCCTCCATCTTCTCCTTCGTGCGACGGCGAGGAGAGGGCTGCTATCGCGATGGATGGGCACCGACTTCGTTTTGTCGCCGCTCGCGTCGGACCGGCCGGGCGACGCCGAGGTAAAGGGGTTGCGATGGAGACAAAGCTACGCGATGTGAACCAAACACTTGCCGAGAAGAATCGCGTGGATTTAGCGACGTTTGTCCGTCTTCTAGCGCAACTAATTTGTGCAAATCAATAATGAAATACACAACAGAATTATCATTTATTTACAATAATCGTTAATAAATTTTTGAAAATTGTTGAGTTCATTTAACAACTACTAGCAAAATCCAACGCGCTTTGCGCGAATCAAATTTCTCATATGAATATGGTTATCTGAGGATCATATATTATCATTTTTGAGATTAGAAAATTAATGCAAAAACTATATATACGATAGTCAAGCATTTAATAATGTTTTTTATTTAAGTTATACGATAGAATATTTTATAAATTGCTAAATTTCACAATAGTTAGTAAACGAATTAAAATAAGCTCTACGCACTGCACTTGATAACAAAAATTATCAACAATCTCAGTTTCATTGGATAAGTTGACGCGATAAAAAAATTGTGATTTTTCTTTTGTAACTTGCTCTTTGCTTTCGCTTATTTCGTAAATTTTTTATACCGAGAGTAGAAAAGAGTAAGTGAAAGGGGGAGAAAAGACGGCGAGTAAAACGAAAGCAGTTGAAAGAGAAAAAGAGGAGTGCGTCACACCGGAAATCGAGAGAATCGTCGATGCGAGCGATATGGCTAAGAGAAAGAGAGGTCGGATTAGAAATATAGCCGCGATCGGGACAAAGATTTTGGGGCGAATTTCCTTGGGCGTTAGAAGGAAATTGCATCGGTTCTACCGACAAGGCGGCGAGTGTATGCTGTCCTTTGATTTCAATCAAAGGCAATTTCACATTTTATGAATGTACTTCGCACAGGAATGACTTTAGATTATTTGGAAAGTTTAGTCACTTTGTTTGAGGTCTTGTTTTTTTTAGTGTAACGTGGAAAAAATAACCTGCTAAAAAGAATTTTCAATGATTTTCATATCGCACAGAAAGAATAAAATAAATAAAATTTTATTGATCTATAAAATAATATTGTAAATTAAAAAACTACTATACTGAAATACTCGTATGAATCTTTTTTTAAATTTCTCTTAAAATTCATAACATTCTTATCAACCGTTCGCACTGTAAACACGATAGCGTAGAGGATTCTATTTCTCAATATTTTTTTTTTAATAGCAATGGTATAGTAAAAATTGCAACTTTTAATGCGCGTAATGCACGATCCATACTACCACGTCATAAATGATTTTCATACTGGAAGACTCATTAAACTGCGCATGCGAAAGGATTAACTCTGAGCGCTCCGCTTAACTCCCAACCTTTAACTGGCTTAAACTTTCATCAGCGGAATAAATTTCTCATGAAACACGAAACACCTTTTAAATTTTGCACGATCCCTCCTTGCTGATGCGAATTTATGAACGCGTGAGGCATAGAGGAGAGAGAAAAAAAAGAGGAGAGAGAGTTCGCGATCGGTCGTATAAATTATTTGGAACGAGTGTGCAAAGGAGCGTCGTCGGACAGGTGCGCCTGCCCCGGAGATAAGCCGCATACTTCTGCCAATTATTGGTATTTCGCTGAAATAAGCCGGACACGCGTTATCCCCGCCGGCGAGTCGGTGCTTTCCACGTTCCTACGAAAGCGCGGCAGCTGCCTCCGAGATAATGATTAATATTAACGCGGCCAAAACAAGGACTTTCGTGTACTATGGGTCGAGGGGTACTACAAGATCGAGTCAGGATCGGCCTCTTCCTGATTTTTTTTATTTTTTACTTTTACAGATTTTTTGAATAATTTCCGCTTAAATCGTTATTATCTTACAATTTTTTCTCTCTATTTTGATAACGTTTCAAAATTTGTCGCAATTAATTGTGAGTACAATAACGACTGATTTTTATTACGATCATTTGCATTTTTAATGCGCAGAGAATCGCAATAATTACCTGGAAATGATAAAAATTTCATTAAACCTGTGAAATTATGTACGCCGTGTGATGTAAAGCCTTCATTCTGTTTACAAGCACTCTGAATTATGTGAAAATTCAATTAACGATCGTAAATCTCTCTTGAAGTATTCAGAGGAACACCACTCCAGGAAGGCTTCCGTCATAAATACCATTTCAGATGGACGAAGCAGATAAGTGCATAATGCATTTTCATATTTTCAAATTTCTTATCGAACGTCCCTATTAAAAGTGTTTCATTGCTTTAATGCGCGATCCCTAAGAACCCCGCCACCGGTGGAGGTCACGAAAGTTCAAGGACCGGTACCGCAAGTCGGTGGACCGGTACGACCGGCGCTTGCCAATTCCGCGTCGATAAAGCGTCAAACGCGAGGCGGCGTCCCGACGCGTAATTACAGTCGTCCTGCGTGAGAAAACACAATCCCGGCTCGCGTGTGCGTCTATTGAAATTTGGAGCGAGCGCTACGTCGGACGAGCCGGCCGGAACAATCTCTACACTCCTCGCGGGAGGCGCGACGATCTACCGCTGCATAATAGCCTGTGGGAAGGGGGAGGGTGGGGGAGGAATGATTATTCGCGATTCTGCTGCGGGCGAGGGCCGTGTTGTCGAAGTAAAAGCAATCGACGTACGCATCTCGAGGGATCTTGGCGTAAGTGCTGTAGCGTTTTCCATTGTTTTCTAAAAATACCTGGTTCCGATGTACTTAGCCGTCACAAAGTTTCCGATGCTGAAATGCAAATGTACTTAATTACGTCGATGGTCTGAGGTCTTTCCTTAATTGTAAGTAGAATATAAAGTGATTTATTTCAAGGATGATGGTACTGACCAAAAAAAGTCGTCATATTGTTGCAATTGATTCATTTCCTTACTAAAAAAGAGAGTGATGAAAAGTGTAGCCTCTTTTGATTGTGATTGGTCAGTTTGACGTGGAGATTGGCTTACAAATTGTGACGTATTGTGACGGAAATTTGGCGCGAAATTTTGAATATCAAATTTTTTAATTATGTTCAGCGCGCATTTAGATACTTCTAGTATTTTATAGAAAGTAATCTATTTCCTAGTAAAAATTACATGCAGTTCAATTAATCAATTAATAAAAATGATATAAATAATAACAGCTGATTCTTACTGCATTATAGTAATATTTAAATCTATGAAAATAAAAAAATTAAACTTACGAGATATAAATTCAATTACCTTTATAATTTACGAACATTTGACATTCTTCTTTTATACGCTTCGCGATAGAAATAAAATAAAAACGCAAACTGACGTGGAAATTGAGCAGCTTCAAATGCCGGCGAACACGGTCTCGCACGTCCGTCGATAAATTCGTTACATAAGCATTCGTTACATTCGACAACGTCACGAATGAGAAAATTGGTAGCAGGGTCGGCAAAAAATCGCGAGCGTCCACCGGGCGGAGAGCGGTCGAGACAACGAAAAAAAAAGACGGAGGGAGGGGATCGCAAGAGGCGCGCACACGCGGGATTCGGCGACTCCGGGTTACATTCCCCCGAGATTTATGCATGAAGCGAATGCGACCTGTGCGCTCGCCCCCGACGACAAATATATCGAGGTATTCCCGTGGAATTGAGCGGCTATTCCATTCTCTTTCTCTCTTTTTCTCTGTTCCCCGATTCCTTTTTTTTGCATCTGCCTTTCTAGATGCGTTTGTGTATTTTTTCTTACGGTGCTAAGTGAAGCTATATTGTCAAATTCTGATGTACTGTTTTTCTCTTAAATTTTGTATTAATTGTATTAGGTTAATTGAATTTTTGTTGTACATTTCACAAACGTCAAAAGTCTTCAGCACTACTCTCGATAGAATAAGTAGAACGTTGTAACAGTCTTAATAATGCAGTTGAAACTACGCGTTACATTAATAATTTCTAATGTTTTAAAACATGCGAAAAAATTGTAAACACAACAAAACACGGACATGCAGTGTGTACATTCTCAACTGTCCCTAAGTTCCCTTTGGCAGCATCTCTCTTGCACCCGCCGGGGTCAAGCGAAATATGTTCGTTGCTCTTCGACAATTTGATCCCGGTCCGAAGATAGCATTGTGCTCTGGCTTAACGGATATATTTATATTCCGCGCTCGCGCACTTATTTTATCTCGTCCTCCCCTTCTGGCCATCTTCCTTTCTTTAACATATTCGCGTTTATCGATAGGTGTACCGGCTCTCCTAAAGAGTCGGCTGCCTTTTCTCTTCGGCTGCTTTATCTTAGCGTCCCGGCGATCTACTTTATGTTATACAATGTCGCGGTGAGTATGTGCCCGCAACAAAGACAGTACCGACAACAAATTTTGCTTTTTTTAATATTACAAAGTTATTCTTTAATAGCTAGAATGTTAGTTAGTATGGTAATCAAAATCGAAGTTTTAAAGAAACTTAGAATCGACCTACTGCAACAACAATTTTGATCGATGGTGCTTAAGATAAGGTTCTGGTAAAATTTGACGAAAAAGCCGATTTTTATGAAAAATTTTATATGAAACATTCTTTTTATATTAACAACAGTATACCAACATTTTCATTTTGACCAGTGCATTACCTAAATATTATTTTGCATAAGAAAATCGCGTTATTTGTGTTTCAAACCCTTTACAAAAGAAACTATTCAATTGTTGTATTTACACGCTTTATTGTTATAAAAAAACTTATGGGTTACTCGTAAAATTTCATTAATGTTAATTCAATTCAATATTAAGTACGTCTTTAAACGCAAAGGGAGAAACCGATTTGCAGGACCCGGTCTCAAAAGCGATGTACTTCTAAGGAGTGCAATTATTCACTGCATTTGCGAGTGTAAAAAGGGACGGACGCCGCGTACAATTCGCTCGCCGCTCGCTCGATAAAACATCGGTCCAAATTCCCGAATGACCCGCTAACCTTGTACTCCATTTGTTTTTCTTGCCTTAACATTGTGGAGCACGAGGTTCCTCTCGCGTGTTTCGACACCAGTTTCGCGTAAGAATCCGAGCCGATCCTCGCCCGATAACGCGCGCATCGTAAAACTTGCGAGAGAATCTGCTTTGTCGCTTCTCTCCGCCTCTTTTTCTTTTTAACTCCCTCTCTTTTTTTTACTTCTTCCACCTCGGTCGTTTGTAATTCCTCTTTTCTTCCAGCGCGTTTGCGGTTAGCGAAACGTACACACGCTGGCTGGAGGTGTCGAAGACGTAAATCGAGTTTTTATAGGATATCATTTATTTTCTATAAAGTACATGCTTACTTCGGTATATCCAGTACCAACATCTCTATTGTATTATGTTCCTCTGCATAAAAAACTATTCAGAAAAATGTTTACATTTTACAGGGAATATTTTTCAAAAAAATTGAAAGAGAAAATAATTTTCATTTCAAAGAAAAAAATTCCTGCATATACTTGCATAACCTTTTGTCTGCGAAGAAAACTCCGCAGCCCATGCATCATGAACTGTTGGGGTTCAACAAGACGTAGGCCCAGCCTCCGCGAGCACAATATCCTCCTTGTGTACCGCGAAGTATATACGCGCCTACGTATCCGCTAAAGTAGATAAGGTGGGCGCGCGATCGAGGAGTGAAGCATCGTCTCGCCGGCGCGCATTAATCAGCCGAAGCGTAACACTCGCAGGCCAAATTATGTTGTACCGTCCTCGCGCCGAGATCGGGAGGAGCGGCCTTATGCTCGCGTCGCTTTGGCGTGCGATAACACCTCGCCTGCTTTGCTCCGTGGCGCGCGAGGGGGGATTTCGGCTCTTACGCGAGAATTACTGAGATGGTAGAGATGCTATCGTTTGAAGATAGTCTTTGTCGTGACGAATATTTTTTTCTTTTGTTGGTTATTTCGATCTTCGTTTAACGATGAGACTTCGTGGATGAAGCTTTTTTTCAATTGCTTTGGTTGGACAATTCTACGATTTACGTTCAGTTTGAATATTATGAAATCGAAAAATTAAAATTCTGCTGGAGTGCTTTCCTTTCGATCCTTATTGAGAATATCTGTGTTATACATGCAACCATTTTATTTGCATACATGTAATGTTTAATTATTGCAGACCATGGTGTAGATGAAATCTCCCATTTAGTAAGTAATGATGAATCAACAGTAACATCATTATTACAAATTGTCTAAGTGAAAACATTTTTGTTCTCGTATATTAGGAACAATGACTACCATTTCACGCAGACGTAGAGAATCATACCCATATAGGGACATCGTGAACTTTTCATGTACACCAGAATGTTTCCGTCAATGAAATAAAACTGCTCCTATTATCCTTTTAAGGAAATTTTACCCGTGCTTCTGTCCACACAAATGAATCCTCTACCATGCTGGTAATACTTTCAATTCATTTGTTAATATCTAAGCAATGTTGTTATTTGTTCACAGTGTAATTACAATTTGAACTTTGACCTTACCTTCCAAAAGAATAATTTAACTAGGTTCTGTAATTTCGAGCGGCCGACAAAGAATCCCTTCGATCATTTTTGTCTTCGCAAGCCTGAACACTATTCGCGCGTAATGTTCGTGATCGATGAAATAAAGCTTCGAGCGCTCGTGTACCTACATCGGGAAATATAATAGCGCGCCCCACGTGGGCGATGTCGGCGCGAGCTCGCTCTTCCGGCAAGCGGTATTCGCGTCATTGTTTTTAGCATACCGGGGAACAGCGTCGATTGCTCCCGGCAAATATTGAAACGAGTGAGACCGCGATTGCCGATGTTCGGCACTTAATCATCGGATGTATTATACTCCCGCGAGGTGCGGCTTCTTTTTTATATAATTTGATTTACTGGTTTGTTAATCCGACTGAAAATTAATATCCTAAGTAACTGCTATAGATCATGAAACGTGTGATCCACGGGAGTAGTACTTTATATTTGTTTGTCTTATTCTGTATTTCTATTAAAGTAAAGTAGTAGTGTTAAAGGCAGCGCTAATTAAAAATGATTGATTTGCTAATTTGCTCGCACAGTTCGCGTGAACTCGTTGAGTGCGTGCTGGTTCGCGAGTGTACTCGAGGCTGGTTTCCTCGACATTTGCTGAAAAGCACTTCGCGCCTCTTCCGTACGTAATGCGTGTAGGGAGCGTGATATGATAAAGTGCGGTTTGAAAGATAAAAGTCTCAGGCGCGAGTTTGTTACTTTTTTTTATTTATTTTCAATTCCTTTTTTTTTCTTGGTAGAAGGGTATCAGAACTCCGGATCGGAGATTTTGTTGAAACTGTTAAATGTTTTCATTAAATCTGTTAACGTTTTCACTATAAACCTTATAGTATTTTAATAATAGTTATGATGATAAAAGATGTAACATTGATACAGAATAGTATTGCTATTAATTTTGAACAATCAAAGATGAAGGGAATAGTAATTTATATTTTGTTACATTAATAAAAATTTAAAATTAAACAAAGATTCGACGTTCCAACTACATATAAATCTATCGTGTCTTCCAGGTGGCAGGCGTTCATTAATATCAAATATTCATTCAATTCAAAATTATAATCAAAGCTGATTGAAGCGCTTTTCTAAATTATGGAGATTTGAACAAACGCTTTTTTGAACTGTATTGTACAAAATTAACTCTATTAAAAAATTAGCTCAACAAATTTAATCACTTCAAAGTATCCAATTTTGACTGAAGAGTTGCATAACTGGAAGGACTAAATATGCTAAAATCAAACTATATTACCAGTCAATTATAAAACCAATCATATAATGCAGAGTAAGCTTACGATCGTCTTGCGGTTGTTCATTCACGAGCGCAAAGAAGACGTTACTCTGCTTCTCGCTCCTTTCTTTCCTTGCCATAGCTGAGCGAGTATAACGGCAGCTCGCGTCAGCCCTTGGTATTACGCTGTCAGTCAGGTATAACCTACTCGCTAGTCCCCTCCTCCTCTATCGCGATGCAGTCGTGCCCGCGCGACTCCGCCTTCGCGTCCGCCCCGCGCCAACTTCCCTGCACCTTTGCACGGAGTGCAGCGCACTGGCTTCGAAAAGTACACGCAGACTTATTCAACGATGGCTGCAGGTACGTTTTAATATCATGAAACAGCGATTAGGATATTTCTATTCAGTGAAACGGTATTATATTCCACTCTGTCAGCACAAATCTGGATGGTCACATAAATTAAATTGAATGCGCAATTTAGAAAAAAATTAGTCGTTATTTAGGTAGAGAAAAATATCGTCCGGTGTAGTATGCAGATAAAAAACAAATCAGTAAGAATCTATCTAAAAGTGAAGTAGTAAACTACATCATAAATGACTTCAGTAGTGGTTTCAGAGGTTCTATCCAGTTTAAGTCATATTTACATAGTGTTATCTTACTAGTACCTGGTTCAGTAAAAACAACTACACCTTAATGTTCTTTTTACTTAAGAGTAGAACTACATCAGAAGTCGTACGCTAAAATATCGTAAATGCAAACGAACTTTTTTCTCCCCGCTTAGAATTGAAAATTATTTCCGTCTATCGAGGATTATAAAACTCCAAAGGATGTTAATGTTCTCAATCGCAGTAAATAAAACAAAAAATCTACCAAAGAACACGCTCGGCGAGAAATAAAAAAATCTTGGAAATACCACCGGCGAAAAAGGAAGGTTCCGAGGCAAACTCGAGCGCATTCCCGGCCATCATCCGATCCCCGCGCGAGTCCGTCTCTCTCGCCCTCGGCTAATCCTTCCGCGATCGGGTTATAATACACTTGGCGCGGTCGCGCGCGCGCGCGATCTCCGCCAACATGTGTCCGACATTTTTAATCGCCGGATTAAAATAACCGATGCCAGGGGCCTCGTCGCCGCGGCCCACCCATCTCGCGCTCGCCTCTCGCCTCAATAAAATCGCGAGCGCGAGCCCCGAAGGGAAATACGAAGCGCCTCGCGTCGTCGCGAGGAATCGCACGCTCGTACGCGGCGCTTGTAAGAGCCGACTTTAAATCCCGGGGATTAAGCGATTCCGAAGGAATCGCGATACTCGTGTCGAGCTTCGTTCCTTGTCGCATTACCCCCGCGAGGGGATTTCGATTCTTTTTTTTTCGGGGGAGGGGGGCTCCTTTTCACCTCGCGTGAGAGACTCTCGAAGAACGGGCCGTGCGATCGAAAAGTGGGTTAACGCCGTTCGTACAAATTAACACGCTTCGAGTGAATTTAATTCTTGTGCGAGGATGGAGTTGGAAAAGTAATTTTTGGGGAAATATTTTAGGTTTTTACAATAGTGAGTATAGTAGTTATCCAATATGATATTTGTTTTAAGATGCTTGAAAAATAGTTTAATTTAGTCGACTTTTGTTAATTTAAAATCATTAGTAATCGAATGTACTTCGCGCGTTCAAAATAAGTAAATGGTATTAATTGATTGAAGGTAAATATCGTTACCTCATGCAGGTGTGTTGAACCTAGAGTGGACCATACTGGGCATACCCTTATATAATTAAATATTTTAGGATAAAACTGTTACTAACATTCAACTATTTGTTATTCTTAAGCAACTTTATTTTTTTAATTAGCTCACACGAAAAATATAACTATTCTAATTTAGCACGATCTTTTTCAAATTATTTTTCTAACATTTTCCAATAGCTTGATATAAAATAGAATCATAATTTCTTTAATGAGGATTGACGTAGACATTTCTTTATTTAATTAGAAGCATTGATTGAACCTCATAAACCGAAAAAACTAATTATACAACTGCTGCAATAAATTGTGAAAGTTATAGGACCTTTTACAACGAATTTTCTAAAAAAGAGCGCCATATTCCTTACGAGTTTTTCAATTACACGACGACGCCAGGAGCGAGTGTCAAACGCGATTCCGCGTTTCAATTTAACTTTTAAAGCGACTGTTCTCTGATTGCAGTAGGCCGGCGCGGCTCCGTGTAATTACGAGGCCGGGGACTCGCGCCGAGCCCCGACACCGTCGGAGGCGCGTGTGCGTATAAGGTAGGCGACATTCATTACGGATGAATCGCAGTCACGCGAATGTGCTTGTTATACCGCGGGCGACACGTCGTCGTCGTCCTCGTCGCCGCGCTCTCGTAGGCGACTGCCTGAGATAAAGGGACCAGTGCGAGCGAGAGAAAAATCGAGGTTACCAACGTACTACTATCTCGTTGAGAAACAGCGACAATAAAGCCCGGTGTTTATAAAATTAATTAAGATGAAATAGAAATTTTTAGTTTTTAACTCTATAGAAATTAGCGTTTTTAATGCTCGTTATTTTAGATGAATCAAACTAAATATTTTTTAAAAAGTTTTTTTTTAATCGCGAAAGGTATAGGCACCAGACCTTAATCAATAATTAAACTCACTTTTTCTGAAACGGACAATAATTTGTTTATCAGTATTTTACTAAAATTGTGTTTACGTGTCTATAAAAATGATTCAATTTCTTAAAATATATAAGAAAGTTATATTAACGACAATTTTCAATTAAAGGAAACTCTTAATTGAGTATAGAGTACGTGCCGGTGGATCGAGAAGGTGGGAAGAAGTTCGAGGTGAGAAACACGTAGAACCGATGGAGGGAAGGAAAAAAAAGCGAGCGACGACGGGAGGCGAATACGTGGCGTGCAGCATTTGTCGTACGGAAGTTTCGGTGATAAGGAGAAATTCGAGTCTGGAAGGCTTCGACTTTGCGTGGATCGCGCCGATAAAAGGCCGAAGATAGCGGGAATGCTAATGATACAAGTATTTCCTTTCAATCTACAAAGCTGCAAGGGAGTTAATTGCGAGGGCGCAAACCTCCATATCGCCTACCCGCGCTGAATTGTTAACGACTCGAGAAAATTTGTTTCAATTTATACATGCCCCGGCGCTGCGTTTCTTGCCTTTCGCGTGTGGTACAGAATCGTATGTACGTAGTTCATTAATTTTTCGCTATAAACTTTATAAATAATCCGATCTTTTAATTCATTTGGAGCTCTTACTGGGTCAGAATGCGGAAATCGTTTTTAATGTTTTAGAGAGTAGTATTTTCGTTAATTTGTCAGCTATGACATATTTTATCCTCACCGACTCGGATGTCTACTAGAATATAAATTTTTAATTTTTAAATTTAAACGATATGACGGACTTGACGTTTATATTTATATACTCTACACGACCAACATTTTTTGTTAAATAATCAAGTTTCTCTTCAACGTCAATAGTGCGGTTTAATAGAAAATGTAAAAGAAAAAATATTTATGAAACGTAGATATTGATTGTTTTATTAAGTAAATAAGCATCCGTTACACTTATGAATTAACAGTGTTTATTATTAAATACACTTTTAACAGATAAAAAAATAATAAAATTTAAATCTTCATTTCTTTCTATAAGATAATAATGAAATTTTTTTAAATGATGTTTTTGAAAATAAACAATGACATGAAGTAAAAAAGACACTTAAATCGAAATTTCCGAAAAGGATAATATGCCAATTGTTGACAATGCCATTATCCTATTTCCTCATTAAATAGAAAGTGTATTATCATTCCTATAATTTTAATCGTCATGACAAGTGCATAAATTAATTAAGGCATAATTTAATCCGGATATACGGTAATGAAATTAAAGCCGGTCCTGGAATAGCGCATCCCCGAATCTCGGGATTATTTTTCATTCAACCTTTTCACTTCTCCTTTTTCAACTTTCCAACACAGTTTATAGATTACGAGCGATAATAAAGCGATTAAATGAAACGCGAAATACGATGCTAATTCGCAATTCATTAAAAGTGCCAAGCGCCCCGAAATGATATTAAAACTCCGCCGAAATGTGCATCGGAAAATCTGCGCGGGATATTTTCTCGTCCCCTCTCTCTCCTCCGCCTTTTTGTCTCGCCCGGCGACTATCCCTCATCCACGGCGCATGAATCGCAATGAAAGTGTCGCCGGATTTCGCGGCAAAAATGTCGCGCGTCAATCCGGCAGATGACGCAGTTAATTTGCGAAATTTAATACGCGTTTAATGTGATTTACGTATATCCACCGCGCGGAGAGAGAGAGGGAATGTGCTTTTCGCGCCGCTCTTTCTTTTTCTCTCTCGCCACGCGGTTAATCGGAATTAAAATTCACTCGTCGCGCCGTGCGTATCCAATTAAAAAAAATGAAGTGCTTTTTCATATTCCAGGAGACGCGCTGCCGCCCAGTCCGTCATCCCGCCCACGCGTACCTTCGTAAATAATAAAGACGATGCGTTACGCAGCTTGTTGGTTAAAACCGACCGCTAAATTTTGATCCGATATGTTAGACCAATGAAATATTCTTTGATTAAAAAATTTATTATTAAGTAATGCAAGTACGTACAATCAGCATGGAGAGAAAAAGACAATTGTAGTAATAACTGCCCTGGTAAAATGTTGACGATAAATTCTAGCCAGTATTCTAGAATTAGGCTAGAACCATTTGCGAGAATCGTGGCT
>UXGC01000522.1:0-93595 GCA_900480045.1 Eurytoma adleriae
AAGTTTCGAGTTCGTTCGGTCGCGATAAGAAACGTCGACATCGAGTCGAAGCTTGCACCCCGGCTGCAATTAGAGATTCCCATCATTGAACAGTGCCCAATGACAAAGCGTCGCCGCAGGCGAGGCGAGATAGTAATCGACGCCTGTATTAAAAAGTAAGATCCAGCCCCGAATTTGCCTGCAGTCCGTCGAAACGCGGCTTCCTCCACCCGCGGCGCGCATGTGCAGCCGATCGCCGCGGCCAAAAACCCGTGCGCTCGTTTCGCCGCGGCTCGCGCTGCAGTCCGCGCGCATGCAAGTCAAACGACGCATTATTCATTGACCCGACCCAACCCCCCGTTCATATTCATTAGCGCCGCCGGCTTTGGACCGCGCGCGGCTCCCTCGCTCCCCGTCTATCCGACTATCCATCTCGCTCCGCCGTTTATCCGGCCGCCGATATGCGTCGATGACTCTGTCACCTTCTGACCGCGCCGGGGCGGGATGGGAGAGGAAAGAAAAAGAAAACGAGTCGCCTCGTTTGGATTGCAACGCGCGGACCTCGTTATCAGCCGGAAGATGGAGAGGGGCCGTTGTGCGATCGACATCTTCGTGCCACCGCGAGCGGACCGATCACGGAATGTTTTTTCGAGCGGCGCTCGATGTCCGATGTACTGCGTTACCTTGATATGCTAAGTGCAAGTGCCGTCGGCTGTTGTGCAATTTCAATTTTTTTTTTCAGTGTCCTTCCTTTTGAAACTTTATTCGGGATGCTCGAGAAAACAAAAAAAAATCGGCGAAGCGACGATCGTTATAGGTAAAATCGTAGACTAAATTTTTCAAAATTTTTTTTTAACAGGTTGTTTACAATTTTCGATTGTTCAAACATTCAAATCTTTCGTCGTAATGTAATACAAGCGGGGATATCTCGAATCATCTTGATCCCTATGCAAATCCCTGTTAGATCGCTGATGTCAATCAGAAGTGCCGGGGACCGTCAAGTTATCTGCTGAATTTGATATTCTAATTTTGTGAAGGAACAGCTGCCTCGGACAACATCCGCTGAAATAGCTCGTGTCATCCGTCGAATGAATCAATTGTACTTTATTACACAGGAACTATCGGGCGTGAATCGAGAAATGCTTATCGATTTTTTCGTTCTCGTACTCATGATTTTTGTTTTGACTCCGGCGAATAATGAAGATAAATATTTTACTAAGATACGGCTGCACATTGGCCGTGCAACATTTATTGAGGATGTTTTTTTATAGGGGTCATTAATATTTAGAATTTCGTTTGGCTGCACATTCCAGTTGTGAATATTAATCATGCCGATCGGAAGAAATTTGTTCACTATTGACTACGTCAATATAAGGGAATATATAATACGCGAAAAGTTTATAAAAAAAGTAATTTATAATTTTATGTTTAATTATACAAGCGTTAGCATATTTTTTAATTTAAAATCTAATTATTTAAAAAAATGTAATATTAAAGTTGCATATTCGATACGAATGATGATTGCTTCAAATTCAAATAAATAAGCCAACGAAATCTAATTAAAAATACGAAAATAGCGTTGATATGATTTCTCGAGACAGTGTCTAATGTCGTGAGCGTCTCGGGCGATTTGAATTACATAAGCCGTTTTCTTTATGCCGATTGTCCTTTCTTTAACCTCTTTCTTTCTATTAACCGTCTCTCTTTCTCTCTTTCTTCGCCTTTGTCCCCGGCGCTTTATTATTTTCGCGTTTTATCGCGCATACCGAAAACCAATTAAAATAACTCGTCGCCAATTTCGCTAACTGCATTTTCAATTTCACACGCACGCAACGAAACCGCAATCTAATGTTTCTAAATTAATTCATCTGCAATTTTAATGATTTCCAGCAGTAATCGCGCGGCTAATTCGATAATCGTTCGATCTTAACCGCGGCGAAAAAAGCTTTAACGGGCCGCAATAGTTACGCGCTAACCTGCCGCAGTGTTTACAAGCGCTCGAAGTAATTCAAGGTGACCGGTTTTTTTTTTCGCGAGTGAAATTTTATCGTCCGCCGCGTTAACGTAAAAGCGCGCGCGCACGCACGCGATCGGTTGACATTGCTCATTACTTTATTTTCTCATCAGCATCCCGAAGCGCGCGCGCGCGCTTACGCTCGTTTCGACCTATTAACGGAGCGGCGTTTCTTAACTCCGAACGAGTTTTTCCATCAAAAAGCAGCGAAACAGCCTCGCGAGTTTTTCCTTTTCTCTTTTTGCCGCGGCCGATCGAGCGGATCGCCGCGCGCGCGCGCTGAGAGCGCACATTTTTCCGTCCACTCGCGGCGCGGTCGATATACCGCGTGGCGTGGCATTAAAAAAAAAAGCGAGAGAGAAAAAACGGCAGATACGGAGGAAAAAAAAAATATCGAAGAAGAGAGAAGGTGAAACGGATCTGGCGAGGTGCGTGCGCGCGGGGTGCATTGTTCGCGCACGCGGCCGGCGCTTATGTAAAAAGGCGATGGCGGCGCTCGCAACAATGAGCTAATCACAGGCTCGCCGCCGGCGGCGCATCCTGCCGCGCGCTTTTCCAACTTTGACCTCCAATCGCCGAGTCCTTAAAACTAAGAATAACGTTTATGCAATTGTGCGCTCGCCGCTCTTTTTTTTTTCCTCTCCCACCACCGATATCGCCGCGAGCCTTGACGGTTTTTCCTTCTCCTCTCTTCTCTCTACACCTCTCTCTCTCTCTCTCTTTTGCTCTCTCTCTCTTTTGCTCTCTCTACTTCTCTCTCTTTCGCACTCGCTGGATTTTTTTTTACTTTGCTGTATACCCCTCCCCCCTTTCTTTTTGCAATCGCGAGCGTCGGGGCGTTTTTTTTCGCTGATGGAAGCGCATTTTTTGTTTGCGCGACTATAAACTGGCTGCGAGGCTCATGCGCTTGTGCGATTTTTGCAGCGGAGCAATGGCGGACAGGAGGAGGACGGACAGTTCTTCTGGGACCCGCCCCCGGCGTCCAGGAGTCGTGCCGAGGCCAAGGCCCAGGGTCAGACGAAGCTGCTGCAGGATCAGCTCGACCAGGCCACCGTGAAGATCCGCGACCTCGAGGCCGAACTTAATCGTTTGCAAAAGGTAACGTAATAAAAATTTTTTTCTCCGAGACTCATTTTTAAATAGTATATTTAGCGCTTTGAAAAGTTAGTCTTTCAATTTTGCTGAAAATATTAAAATCAATTTCTAAAGTGCAATGGTTTATCAATTCAAAACTTTATTTTACGCGCAGTGTGTGAATATTGAATTCTAAGACTATCCGACTTAATTGCATGTTAGATTAAAATTGCTGCAGACACCGTAAAAAAATGTGGAAAAATGAAATTTTCCAATACAAAGAATAAAACTACTAAAAGAAAGGAAGAGATAATCTCTTATCTACAAAGCTTAAACTCAAAAATAGATTGGACACATGTGTGCGTTATCCTTTTTGATAATAGAAAGATACGTTGGATATTCCATCAAAATTTATCTCAATGTTTTTATCGCAGATAAAATATTTGAGTTTCTTTCCTTTATCGGTTTTTAGAGATTAGAAACTCAATATGATTTTCTGAGTGCTTACTAAGGTTAAAAAAGGTTTTGACACGACGACGACTAAAATTACACATTATTCCCACGACCGAAAATTCGACACTAATCTCACTCATGAAAATAAAGTTAAACATTACTATCAATAAATAATGATTTTTTTGTCACTCGTTTGCTCCAAAACATGAAAATCCAGTTGCTCCCGATAACTTTTTGCGCGACCTATTACGAGCCAGTTTTTCTTCGCGATCGTTCAATCGTCTAAATTTTTTTTTAATTGCAGTCGCATGCATCGAATGTGAAGGATGATGCAAATTTCAAAGAAGAAGGACCTTCGCAGAAGACGGAACTCTTGCGTGCGAAACAGGATGTGATGAATCGCATAATCCAAATGGGCGAAAAGGTATACTTAAGTTCCACTGTACATAAGGATGTTGTGATTAGCTTACTTCCAGACAAAACAAATTAACCATTTTTCTTTCGCGACATTGATACAGCTTCGTGACTCGATATCATCGCCCTTAATTAACGAAAAAAAGTACGTTTCAATTTATATTTCAAAAATATATTTCTCGTAAAAAAAGTACATTTTACGAGATTTCTAAAAGTTCTTTTTTCATGAGAAATAAAAAAAATTGATTTTATAAGTAATAAAGCTTCGAACCGTAAAAACTTCTCAGGGTGCCTTTTCAATTGTGCTGTTTTTCACCGGAAAAATTGTAATATTCTTTATTTCATTAAGGTCTATACTACATCAAGTTATCGTTAAAAATGAAGAAAGTAAAGCCACTACAATCAAGGGACACTCTTCCACGAATCTATAAAAAAATATCTGAAACAGTCAAACCCGTACAAAAATATTTATAAACAATTTGCACAGGGTCGCGAGGTGGAGCGCAACGCGAAGCGCCTGCAGCAGGACGAGCTCGCGCTGGTCGGCGACTTCCGCCGCGCCATGTCGAAGCTGGCCTCGAGCGAGCAGTACGACCTGATCAAGTCCGCCCTGATGGCGCTGGAGGGCGAGAACGAGCAGTTCCACGGAGCCGCGGATAAAGAAAAATCCGACTCGGAGGGCTTCGACGCCGAGGGCAAGGGCGGCGCCGCCGAGACCGAGCTGCGCCGTCGAGTCGACGAGCTGGAGGCCGAGAACCGCAGCCTGTCGCAGAGCATCGAGGAGCTCGATCGGCAGAACTCCGAATCCATTGGTAATTTTTTTATACCGTTTTTAATTTGTTTAGTTGAAATAGTGTGAAACTAATTATTTGTGTTATTTATAATAATGAGTATTTTATTGATATTTTAGAACGCGTCTTGTCACTGAAAGAAGAGCTGCAGAAGAAGCACCATTCGCTGCAGAGTGCGTACGAGCACCTCTACGTGGAGTACAACCAAGCCCTCTCGAAGATTCAGACCCTCGAGCAGCAGTCTCAGGCTGACGTTCCGAAGGCGTCGGCAAAAACTCCGTCGCAAGACAGCGCCGTCCAAACGCCCGCTCAGTCCAAGGTCGACAAGGAAACCGAAGTGACTTTAACCAAGGAAGACAAGGAAATCGATGCGTCCATCCCGAAAGAAGATAAAGAAACCGACGCCTCCGTCCCGAAAGAAGATAAAGAAACCGAGACGTCTCTGGTCGACGAGAAAGAAATCGACAGCAGCTCGAGCAAAGCAGAAACCGATCGCCTCGAAGTCGAGCTTAAAAATGTCCAGGAGATCCTAAAGAACACGCCGTTGGAACATTCGGACGAAGAGGAAAAGCGAGGTGACTCGCTATTCGTCCAGGTCGCCCGTCAGTTCGTGGAGCTGCGCTGGAAGATGGACACCTTGGAGCGCAAGCTGACGGATCAGAGCCGCGAGCTGCGCGAGACGCAGGAGCAGCGCTACTCGCTGCAGCTCGAGTGCGAGGATCTGCAGACGAACGTGGAGTCGCTGCTGGTGGAGCTGCAGCAGCTAAAGTCATGTTTACCCTCGATCCCGGAGGCGAGCGAGGAGCGCGTCGCCTCGCTGGAGACGGAGACCGAGTCGCTGCAGCAGGAGATCCGCGCGCTGCGCCGGGCGAACCTCGAGGCCACCGCCGAGCTGCGCTCCGTCAAGGCCTTCGTGAAGGACCAGCCGGGCGTCGATTTGGCCCGCCTCGAGGCTGCGCTGGAGGCCAGCAAGAAGGCCAGCCCCGAGGGGGAAGATCCGGAGGAGCCGCTGCGCGCCGCTCGCGAGGAGAACACGGCGCTGCGTCGACGCGTCGATATCCTCGAGAGCGAGCTGCGCGTGTCGCTCGAGCGCTGTAAAGGACTGGACGAGAATATAGAGCTGATAGAGGAGCTGAAGCTGGACTTGGAGAACGCACGGAGGGAGCTGAAGATCGCAGCGTCGAACGGCAAGCGGATGGAGAACTCGCTGACGATTTTGCAGGAGGCAAAGGCCGAGGTTGACGCGGAGAACGAGCTGCTCGTAAGGGACAAGGAACAGCTGGAGGCGGATTTGAAGCTCTTGAGGGAGTCGGCACAGGACGGCGAGGCGCTTGCTGAGCTTCGCGAAGAACTTAAGAAGACGCGCGATGAGAAGAACGATCTCGACTACGACATCAGGAACATGAGAAATGAATTGGATCGCAGTCTTGAAGAACTAGAGATGAACAGAGGGCAAAATGAAAAATTGCTGTTGGATAATGAGCGACTTGTTAAAGAAAACAATAAATTGATGGATCAGTTTTCCGAGTCGCAGAACGAGAGTTTAGATAAGATCGAGCTGCTGAACACGGAGATGATTTTGCTGCAGCAAGAGTTGGAAGGCTGCAAAGAGGAGCTGGAGGCTGCGACCAAAAAGTTTAACGAGACTCAAGATAAGCTGGTTGCACTCGAGAGTGAGCACGGCAAATTAAAGGAGGAAATGACGAAAATCAAGGTCGCTGAGTCAGAGAAGAAAGACGTCGAAAACATCTCCTTGCAAAAGGATCTCGACAGTAGCAGGCAGGAATTGGACGCTGCTTTGAACAGGTTGAAGGAGCTCGAAGAGAAAGTCTTAATCTTCGAAAACGAAAATAAGAGATTGCAAACTGAGATTAGTAAGGCTGAATTCCTTGGTAACGAAAATCAAAGAATCAATGAAGAAATAAGAGCGAAACAAGAGGAGATTATTAAAAAGGAGGAAGAAATCGCAAGCCTCATGACGAAGTTGAAGTGTTCTGAGAATTACATAGGAACTCTTGAAGATGAAAATCAGCTGTTGGAAAAGAAAATAACAGAATCAGAAAGTATCCTAGTAGAAAACCAATCTTTGAAGAAAGAAATTGAAGATATTCGTCAGGAGTTCGAATTAACAAAGAAACAAAATGAAGAAAACAATCAATTGAAGGAATTAGAGGCGAAAGCTCTTGAAGAGACAAGTCAACATCAAGCTTTGAAAAAAGAAATCGAAGAAGTTCGTCAACAATTGGAATTAGCCAAAAAACAGAATGAAGAAATTAGTGTACTGAAAGAACTAAATGAAAAATATCAAAATGACTTGGAGAGTTTGAGAAATCTTGAATACGAAAATAGGAGATTAAAGGTAGAATTGGATAAATTGTTAGTAGTAAAGAAAGAAATATCAGTTTCAACAAGCGACCTACTATCGAGCGAAAATTCACTTGCAGTAAATCACTTGTCTGACGAAGACCGTGCACAGCTAAAAAATCAACTTGCCGAGAAATCTAAAGAAATCGAGAGCCTTAAAACTACGATCGCAAAGGACAAAGAATCCGCAGTGATGGCCAGAGAAACCGTGGAAAATCTCTCGCAATTAATTAGTTCCAAGGACAATGAATTGATCAAAATGACCGCATCCTATGACACTTTGAAAAACGAACGAGACGAGCTGATAAAATTGGTGCAAGACAAACATAATGAGAGCTTGCAGTACCACTCAGAGATCCAAAGGCTAAACGTATTATTGAACGACCAAACAGTCAATCTCCAAAAACTAACCGCAGAAAGAGACACGATCAATGCGGCTCTGCAAGACAAAGAAGCTCAACTGCTCTGGGCTCAGAACGAACTGCAGGTGGTCAAGCAAAGACTTCAAAACGTCGAAGAGACGAGCAATTACGGCGAACGCTGCGGCATAGCTGAGCACTCGCTCCTGGCAAAGCAAGTCTCCACGCTGGAAGAGAAGAGCAAGGCGCTCGAGGCGGCTATCATCCAGGACCAGTCCAATGTCAGGTACATGCAGGAACAACTGGCCGATGCTCAGAGCAAGGAGGCAGCCGCGCAGAAGGAGGTCGAACGGCTGCGGAATCACTTGGTCGAAATGGAGTCCAGTTACAACGAGGAGGCACTGCAGTCCGAGGAAATCCAGAGAACGCTGGAGGCGAGATTGATGCAGGCCGAGGAGAAGCTCAAGAACAGCTCGACGATTCACACGTCGGCGAGCGTCAGAGCGAATCAACAGATCGAGACTCTACAGCAACAACTCAATCTGATCGTACAGCAGAGAGATGATCTTCAAAATAAAATTTCCGCGGCTGACGATAAAGTACTATCGTACTCCGCATCGCTCACCAATTTGCAACTGGTTTTAGAGCAATTCCAAAGAGGTAGATAGCTTTTGCAAGATCTTATTATTTTTAATGCGCTTTGATTAAATCATTTTTAATCACTGTGTATGTTATTTTTAGATAAGGAGAAGGATATTTATGCTGCTACGGAAAAGTTGCGCACGCAGCTCGAGGAATCTTACAAGAAGCAACGGGATCTCGCTAGCGAGATAAATTATTTAAAAGTTTGTTGTTCTTTTTGTTTCATTGATGCATCAATGACACTTTGCATTTGCGCAAAAATTAATTTTCCATTTTGCTTTCAAGGCGGAATTGGTAGAAGCTAAGGAGTGCCTGCAGGCCGCCTCAAGGTTGACGGATCAATTAGAACAGAAGTCGGAGCGTATTGAGCAACTCAATCAAGAAGGTGGGGACTCACTTTTTCTCGCGTATTCACTCATTCTTTACTGCATCTTGTTTCCGACTACTTTGCATGGACTTTGTGTAACCGCTTTTACTTCGACGCTTCTTTTTTAACCTTAGCATCCTTTTAGTTTTTTTCTCTGGTGTCTCCGCACTTCTCTCTTACTTATATTTTTCAGTTCTTTGATATTTAAATCGAGTATTGCTTGTAGAGTAACCTTGTGCTAGATTATAATTGAAATATGCATGGTGTGCTAGTGCGTAATAATTAACAGCTTCTTATGAATTCTAACAGTTACTTTCAAATTAATTCGCTAGCTCTCTCTTTCTATTTTCATTTAAGTCAAAACGAATTCCGCAAAAAAAAATCGACTACTTCTATCACTTTCCTCTACGAGACTGTAGCTTACTTTCTGATTATTCCACTTTTATATAAGAAGAATTAAACAATTGTATATCAAAATTTAACGCACGATTTCGTCTGGGCCACGCTATTTTTGGATCGAGGCAATTTTTGTTAACTGCGCTCTGTGACTAATCCGCAGATGCATACAAATTAGTTACGACTATCAAACAGAAACATCACTTGGCGACCATCAAAATAAAAACCAAAAAAATACCTAAAAAATCAAGCGAGAGCACAACACACAAACACACACCGCTGTCCAGTCGCGTAGTCAAATATCAGCTGGTAATTCTGGGATTCTCGTTGAACGACCCAGGATTCTTGCTGGTATCCGGTTACGAACTGGCTTGTCGCCTGCCTATTGCACTTCACTAAAACAAAAAAAAATCGAAAAAAATAACGAAAAAAAAAACGCAACCGCATAATCACGCATCTTGCCATTTCGTCGGTGCTGGTTCTCCTTCGACTGTTGGATTGTTGTCGGCTCTTTTTTTGACTCGGAGCACAAATAACGATGGGAACGCACCAAATTGCCTGTGAAGCATCCTCTTTTTTTTTATATAACTGGGGTGTGAATCTAAATAACGAGAGCGAACTAATCGAACTTTTTGAGTACTTTGGCTGAACGGACTTTCAGTGAGGAAAAAAAACGACCAAGATCTTACATGGCAATTGATTTTTTAAATTTTTACATATTTAATGCACTTGCTACATAAGCCGCTTTGATTTTTGCACCTCTTTTAAAACGTCGTTTTTAACACAAAGAATCCTCGAGAAGCGAGAAGCACTGTATTAACTCCGCTGTTTCTGGTCATTTTTTTATTTTGTTTTCAAATAATTCGCTTTAATAATTTGGGGGCTTTAAAAAGCCATTTAAAAAATGACAATTTGCAAAATAAACATTTGTGAAAAGCGAATCTGAAGAAGGATAGAGACGGACGAGCACGAAATTCTTCTCGCCGCTGAGAATTAACGATATTAGTATGACGATTTTGGTAGTGTCTGAGTGGGTAATCTCATGCGGTAACTGTGAGCGTATGAAAAACTTTGGCTCATATTACCTCGTGGGGTTTCCCACCCACTACTGCTGTTCTACGGGATTTTAGTCTTATATTGCGGAGCTAACGTAATTTAATTTCTTACCTTTATTTGATGCTGTATTGTAATTTTGTAATGCGATCTTCACTAATCTATTTAGTTTCGCTCAGTATGTATCTTTATTGTATTCTTTAGCGATATGAATTGTAGATTTTTGTTGTTGTCAAAGTTTTGTAGCCCAATGCGAAAATTATCTAGTCTTCAGCTGAAAATTAATATACAATTTTAAAGTCAGTCTCTAATTAACAATTGTAATAAATTTGAAATTATTTATTTGTAATATCTATAGTAATTTAATACATGAAAGAATAATGTATTTCTCAAAGACATAAATAATTTAGAAATTTAAAATACAGGATTTTTATAAAACTTATTTATCGGATTGGATTGTTCGTTACTTATTAGAATTACGTTACAATAGATTTCTATTGATTATGGCATGATACTAAACCGCAAGGAATGCAGCATGAGCCAGAATGCGAAAAGTAAAAACTATTCTTAAAGAGGAGGATGTGAGTATTACATCAGGTACTGGTGTCTTTTTTCTTGCGACCAGTACTTGTGTTATACTTTCGTTCGCTTCTTAACAGTCTGCTCGCCTGTTGTGCCGAATGAGAAAGCAATACTTCATCGCCAGAATGCATATGCGTTGTATTAAGTACCTTTGCATTTATTTTAGTATTAGTGATTACCTTATTCATTTTACTAGAAACTTGTGTGATTTTTTTTAATTAATGCGCTACTGAAGTTAAATTGTAATCTTGTCTAGAATTGCAGAGTTGTTTCTTTAATGATTGATGCTTCAAATTAAAAATTAACGCACAGATTAATTTTCTTTAAATTGAATAGTCCTTTTTCACTTTGCTAAAATCATTAATTAAACTTTACTATTAATTTGTTTACGTTTTGAATTTAAAGAACCAATTCTGACAGACAATAATTATATGATTGTAGTTGGAAATTATAATTTTACAATGTATATTTTGTATAATGTATATTTTCATTATGTTACTTTATTGTATTTTAATTGTTAAATCAATCTATTAGCTTTTATTACTGTAATAACGAAATTTATAACGTTTTCTTTTTAATTACAGTGAATCGTTTGACGGAGCTTGTGAATACAGCCGATCAAAGGATTCAAGAAGCACAAAAGATCGGCGAGGGCAAAGTCGACAAGTAATTCATTCAATATTTTTTATCGATATTTTAATCACTGTGGAAAGCTTATTCGATTTTCCTTTGTAGGTACCTCGTGAAGAATTTATTGCTCGGTTACATATCGTCGCCTGCGAATGATAAACCATCGGTCTTGAGGGTGTTCGCCAATGTGCTCGATTTCAACGAGACGGAACGCGAGAAATCTGGCCTCAACAGTTCTACTGCCAAAAACAGCTGGTTTTCTTCGCTGGTTAACAGCAGCCCAGCCCCCAAGGTTATTGTTATTCTATTTTTGCGCTTTCGATTAGTACCGTCCATTTTCACTTCGTTACGGACAATTTAAAGTTGAGATAAGAAATCAAGTGTGGTGATAAGAAGAAAACAGAGTAATAAGTGATATACTCATCTGAATTAACAAATTTTTTTTCATGGATATTGTTTATGCTCTTAAGATGTTTCTTCATGTTTAATCTGTTATCTATTTGTAACTTGTACAATAAGGAATTAAAAAATTGATTTTCATCGGATTATTGAAAATGGCAATTATCCTTATGAAAACAAAATTAAATGTAGCGAGCCTTACTAAATTAATATTAAAATATTATTTAATGATATTAAAATATCATCAAATAATTTTAATTGATATTAAAATATTATTTAATGTACGCTAATAATTTAATTTTATTTACAGGATCAGGAGGCTTCATTAACATCTGCATTTATTAAATTTTTGGAAAATGAATCACAGCCAAAACCGCAGTTACCTGCTTTGCCTATTTCAAATTCAGTAAGTAACATAAGCAAAATATTACATGTCATTAAATGTATTAAAAATGATAGATAATTTAAGGAAATTTGTAAATTTTTTAGCCGCTTAGCAGACCTGGTCACAGTAGGCAACATTCAACCTCGTCAACTCAATCATCAATCTTACTTTCGAATGTAACACTTCCAACATTCCCAGAGTTTGTTCCAGCTAGAAATACAGGATCCATTTTAAAAGAGGTCCTTAAAGACAGCTGATATTAATTGGAGATTCATTTGTAAAATATTTTTACATTAAATTCATTCACTTTATTAATTTGTCAAGTTATTTTTTAAAGGAGCTTGTATGATAACTGTAATTAGCATTTGTATATATAGAGATATTTGGAAACTAAAATTGTATTATAAAAACATTATGTACAATTTCAATCAAAATAATAAATTTTCTTAAAAGATAATCTTAGTATTATTTGTTTACTTATGCATTACAATTTCCAAGTTTCAAGTTGTTTTATTGATACATAAAAAAAATATGTTAATAGAATTTGAAAATTTCTAATTTATGGTAAAACTTAATTGAAAATTAAATTACAAAGTTTTTAAGTTACTTAATTTCTGTTAAAATTTAAAAGGAAAATTTTTGGAAAGGAGAGGTATTGCGCAGAAAAAAATGAAACAGATTATTTCGATCAACGAATTATTTTGTTATTTTATTACAAGAATTGAAACTTTTACAAACAATGAACTTTAAGTCTACAGTCTTTTACAAACATTAATATGATTAATGAAACTGGCATAGAGGAACATCTTATAAGAAATGAACTTACAAATACAAAAATACTTAAATAAATGACTTGAACTTAAAAAATAATTTAAGTTAATCTTATCAGAAAAAGTCTTATTTTTTCTTCTCCTCCTCTTTCTTCTCAATCTTCTTCTCGGTGGACTCTCTGATTGCTGGCTTTCCAGTTTGTTCAATCTTCACAACCTTCTCATTGGTAACCTTCGGTACATCCTTTCGTGGTGCAGTGATGCTCAATACACCATCCGAGGAGAGGCTAGAGTTGACTTGCTCGACATCGCACTGCTCTGGAATCATGTACTTGCGGACGAAGTGACGAGAGATGGTTCCATGCTCGTCTTGCTTCTCCTCATGTTTGCCTGTAACAAAAGTATAAAATTAACATTTAGTTATTTTCATCAAACTTTAAGATAATAACAAATTTAAAGTACTTAAAATTTTTAATTTTGAAATAAATTCAAACAAAAATGTTTCATTTATAAAAAATTTAGTTCTTTCAATTTGCACTAAGTAGTTTAAATTTTAAAGCAACTTAAGAGCAAAAAAGCAGATGTAAAAACGTACCTTCAACAACGACAAATCTGTCGACGACTTTTACGTTGATTTCCTCCGGTTTGAACTGTTGGACATCCAGGATGACTTGGAATTTGTCCTTGTCGGCCTTAACAGTGGAGGTACCGCCACCTTCTACTTGGCGCATCAGCTCGCTCCATGGTCTGTAGTAATGCAGCGGGCTTCGCCTTCTGTCGCGAGGCATCAAGTAGAACTGCTCCAATAAGCTTGGTGGTACCAGTTGGTCGGGTGTTAGTCCCAAGCCGAAGTCCTGGTCCAAGAGACGGTGTGGGCGGTCCAGGTCTTGCCACCAGTCATTGAACAACAATGGGACGAGAGACATGTTGCTGTTTCGTTAAGCTGAAATAAAAATAATAGGACATTATTGTAAAAATATGTAAAATATAAATGTTAATTTAAAAAATCTATTATTAAACTTGCATTATTTAGAAAGAATTACGAAATCAAGAAACAAACTTGCAGAGACTATTCAAATTTAAAACGTAGATAATACGAAAGACAACGAAACAAAAACGAAATGAAAAAAAAAATGTTTTAACAGTCCGATAAAAGCATGAAATTGCGTTAATTAATTGAAATTTTATTTGCAACTTACCTTTTGTACTTGAAGACAAAGAAAATCTCTCAAAAAAGATTGTAAATGGCAGTTAGAGTTGCTCGACTAAGTCGCGCTTCGATGCTTACACTTCGCTTGCTCAGTAGATACTGCCAGTGGGCGCCGCGCGAGCCGTATTTATAGGCGAGCGCCGGCCGGTTTCCAGAAGGGTCGCGACTCGCAGTCACGTACCGGAATCTGCTAGACTTTTCGCGATTGTTTTCACCATAACACTGCAATTTTCACATTCTGGGGCCCTCATTTTTTTACGTTTTACCTTAAAATTTATTTAACCACTATTTTTCTTTGTATTTTCTTTGATAAAACGCCAGAACGTTGCGCTAACGTAAAAATTCGGAGAGTCGTTGCCTTTCGTACTTAACACATAAATTCAAGTATATAGCTGTTGCTAACGTACGTGGTAAAATTAAAACAAGCTTTGCAGCTGCAGCTAGTTTACACTATAAATTGTTATTTAATAAGGGATTTGTTAATACATAAGCGTTTTTTTTAAATTACGATTTAATTCTGCAGGTAATGCTGCGCCTCTGTTTTGTTACCATCGAAAACAAAAAGTGCGAAATTTATAAATAGCATGCAGATAAGATTTCGCATTTAGAAGACTGCACTTCAGTGTAGCTTCTCGAAAAGCCTCGAAAATTCGAAGCTGTAACAGTGTAAATTACATGTATTCGAGCAGTAATTATTGTTATTTATTAATTTAATAATATTAAAAAGATTAATTGCAAATGATAACATGTTTCAATTTGCCTTAATCTCAATTATTTTTTTAGGAAAATAAAGTTGTAATCTATTTGTTTAAACACTGATATTTTGTAATCCAGCTACATTGTTTATTATTCACTGCATTAAAAAAAAAAGAAATACCATGCAAAACAAATTCCCAATCGAAAATATAAAAATCTAAATAAAAAATGGCATGTGGTTTAGTCGGTTAACATGCAAACGCCAACGAAACGTTTTGTTTTTATTTTATTTTCGTAGCGGGTGCCATAACGTGTTGCATATTATTTTGATCTTTGTATAATTTTTTTCAAGTGCTTTTTGGAAAATAGGCATAAAAGAGTATTTAAGTAAAAATTATTGTAAGCGTATTTAAAACGTCTAGAACGTTTGAGAAACGTTTTGGGGATAGACCCTCCTTTGAGGTCAAATATATAGAAGCATCGCAGTTTTTCTAGATGCCTCGGCGAGAAGGGAGTGTTACTTCATTCGTCGTTCGAGGATAGTGGTACACATGTGTATGTAGAAAACACACACCCTATACAGTTTATTCGGTCAACGGTTGTTTTTGCAGTTGAGCGTTGCACGTACGCGTAACGCTTATACTAGGTGTAAAAAACTTCGCAATGCTTCTCTTAAAATTTTTGTATCAATTATTGTTTTTGCTTTTAAACATTGTAGTTGTTTTCGACCATATTTTTAAGATGATCAAATTAATTAAACGTTATAATTAATTAAATTCATTTAATATACGATGTGTACCTATATTACGAATTAATTTAAAGATCAAAGACATGACTTAAAGAATTAGTGACGTCTTATATATTATTTAATTCTAACAAAAAATATATTTCATAAAGTAATTATTTTGAGAAACGCATGAAAGTATTTAAAATAAATTAATCAATGATCACCTTACAAAAATTTTAGTGCAAAAATATATTTGAAGTAAAAATAAATTTTATTTAAATATTACTCTTGACCCCGAACATTAATTTAAAATTGAGATTCATTTCCGCTCTGATCTGTATCGTTTTATTCTGCATTTCGTTTTTGGAGTTTTGCGCTTCAATCCTTAACGCGTAGGTTCTGGAATTTTCTAGAATGTTATAGCAACAATAATTATACCAGAATGTTGTAGAAAATTCTAGAACATTCTAGAAAATTCTAGAAAATTTTAATAATTAATAATTAGTCCGAGTTACGAGAAACATCTATAATATATCCAATTTTAATTATCTGCTTTTTCATTTTTATTTTATTTTGCATTAATTTTTTACTCGATTATTAACTAATTATACTAAATAATATCTCGTAAAAGTAATTCATTCTTGAATTCATTTATCATAAGAAATGTCTTCAGATTCATTATTTCTTGCAAAACTCAAGAAAATTTAATTTTTTCCTCCTTTGAATCTGGTATGATTAATCTGAATCAATGTTATCATTAGATAAATTGAAAATGAAAAGATAAGTAAATCCACAATTAGTTACATATTTTAAAAATAAATTTTTAGTCAGTTTATTGAATAAAGAATTTAACTTAAAAAAAGAGGAGATATTTAGTTTTAACTTAGATGAAAATGGGGTGAAAAATGAAAACATCATAGTTACATAGAAAAAAGGTTGTTTTTTTATTATTACTTAGAATAAATTATACATTTATCACACATGTGTACAAATGCAGTAATTGATATACAAACTTAAAAATTAAGATTTGTACTTGGATAATCTACATGTATTGAATCACAATGTATTATGAATGATAAACAGTTTTGAAAATGTGAACAAGTACTGAAATTACATAATACTACTGAACAAAAGTAAATGAGTACTTTATATATGAAATTAAACATAAAAATGAAAACTTTAGACTAGTCTAAAAATTTTTTTGGAACTTTAAATAAACTTAAAAGTAAAGAAAAACAAAATTTCTTTAAAATATTAAGATTTTAGGCAGCTTTGACTGTAGACTTCTTTCCCCGCTGAGCAGCTTGACGTTGATTTGCCTCTCGGGATTGGCTGCTACCTTCACTGCTGGAACTTTCCTTAGCAGCAATAGCTGGTTGTCCAGTGTACTGTATTTTAATGACTTTTTCATTCGAATCTGGCTTTGGAAGCTCTTTCTTTGGAGCAGAAATTGTCAGGACTCCATCCGACGATAAGTGAGATTCTACTTGTTCCGCATCGCATTGATTTGGTATCATGTATTTGCGGGTGAATTGCCTGGAGATCCAGCCATGCTCATCCTCCTTTTCTTCGTGTTTTGCTTCTACAACGATGTTATTGTCTACTACTTTTACTTTTATTTCTTCTGGAAGAAATTGTTGAACATCTAGAGTCACTTGGAATTTATCCTTGTCGGCAGACACAGTAGATGATCCCTTGCCTCTTCTCATAAGACTGTGAAGGAAAGGATGGAACCTTGATTTGGCTCGGAGTCGATTTGGCTTGTACAATAAAACTTCAGATCTTGATGGAGCGATGCTATCGACAAGATCATCTGCATTCATTGGCAGGCCAAAATGCTGGTCAAAGATGTGGTGTGGTCTGTCCAGATCCTCCCACCAGTCAGAGAACAGCAGTGGTACAAGTGACATGTTTATTGCTTATTGATTCTGAAAGAAAAAATAATTAAAAATTAAACCATGTACTGTGATTTTTAATTTAATTTTCAAGAAATATTTACAAAATCAATAGTTTACAAACAGTTAAAAAAAGTAAGTAAACAATTACAAAAATTGAAAAAAAAAAATTCATTAAAATACTTATTGCTTAAAATATTTTGTCCTTGCAATAAAAAATATTATTTATTTTAGCTTAAATGTAATCTGATAACACAAATAATTGTTGCAAAAGAAATTCTATGAAAAACGAAAATTGATGAATGAAAATAATTTTTTATTTACCTTAACAAACAACAGGTGAATTATAAAAAGGTCCTTGCAGTAAATGCTTCCACAATTGCTCTGTTACTAGGCGAAGTTTCGATGGCGTCACTTCTCGTTCTTCACGGAAGAAAGATTCGCTAGCGCAGATGCTTCCACGGTGCTTGCACAATGTATACTGAACCGGTGGAGGCGCCGGTTGCTTTTATATGAGCGTACAAAGTGCAGGAGAAAAGTCGCGTATTCGCGAGATAGTATGAGAAATATCCAGAACCAGCCGGTAAGTACGGCGCTGTAGCTGACTGTGCGCATGCGCATGCTGCAAGATCGAAAAGCGGGAAAAACAAACTATCCGAATTTGGCATTGACAATAATTTTTAAAAAATTATAAGTAGATATATTTTACAGTTGAAATATATTTTTAACAATTGGTACCTGCTTATCTAAATGTAAGATCATATAGAAATTAATAACATCTAGAAAATATTTATAAAAAAATTATTCAATTTTAGTTGACTGTACAGTAATTTATTTTGTTTAAATTTATTTCATATTTTATTCGCGATAAAAATTTGAGATTAATAAATTTGTTGATAAAAAGTCTGTTGTGTAAACTGTAGTCTATATTTAGGTGAAAACTGAGTCATATTTAGTAGTGTCTATATCACATAGATATATCTAGAAATGTCTAGTCAGCGTCCTCTTGCGCTACCGCACCGCCGGTCAACGACTTCCTGCAGTGTTTGTTTTCATTTTCCGCTACAATTACGGCACCAAACGGTCTTTACATAATTAAAATTAAACCTTATTAAGGTTTTTTTTTTTAAATATACATTTTAAATTATTTATTTAAGAATTTATTATTATAAAGTAATCAATTTTAATAAATAAAACAAAATCATAAATATTACAAAAAGGAACCAGTACTTTTTTATTTAAGTTTTCAAAACTTTTCACATACAGTAGTTATAAACGTTATTCGCAGTATCTAGTACATACATTTATAACAGCCCTTTTTTATGACAGGACTATATGAGTAATAACTTAAACATATAAATGATATTAAATATTGATTAATGAATTATGACTCTAACATCTATTAGATTATATTTATAAAGTTTTCATATTTATATGATGATTTTAGTCTCGAATACAAAATAGATGTTAGTTTTTTAAATTAAAAGATTACTTTTCTTCTGGCTTCTCTTCTGATTTCTTCTCAGTAATAGCTGGTTTACCAGTCTTCTGGATGCTTATGACTCGTTCACCCTCTATTTTTGGTTGTTCCTTACGAGGGACCGTAATGGATAGGACACCATCGGTTGAAAGATGGGACTCGATTTTCTCAACATTACATTGTTCAGGAATCAAATATCGGCGAGTGAATTTTCTTGAAATCCAGCCATGATCATCCTGCTTTTCCTCATGATTTCCCTCGACTACAACATACTTGTCCACTACCTGTAATTAAAGAAATTGTAATTATATTTAGAAATGTGAAAGAAATTTCTGAGCAATAAAAAATAATTATCACATCATTTATGTAATAATTTTTTCTAGGATCACACTACACTCTATTACTTCAAAAGGTATTAATTTAGTAATTATGTAAACGAATTTAATTTTAAATTATTAACAGGAAACTCGATAAGAAATTCAAGTCCCCACGAGAACAAAGAAACGAATACGCATATAAACGTAGGTGTCATCCCAAGCGACGCGTAAAAAGCGAGAAACAATGGCTTCCAGAAAACTGACCTTGACATTGATTTCCTCTGGGGTGAACTGTTGAACATCCAGGGCGACGTGGAACTTGTCCTTGTCGGACTTGACGGTCGAGAATCCGCCCTCGCGTTCGTCGTCGCGGCGCATCAGCTCGCCCCATGGCCGATAATAATGGCTGTGAGGTCCGCGAGCCGCGCGATGAAGCAATGGATGGGGTGGCCGCGGCTCGAAGATGTTCGAGGGGAGGACGGCCAGGCGCTCCGGGTGCAGCCCCAGGCCGAAGTGCTGGTCGCGGACGTGGTGCGGCCGGTCGAGTTCCTCCCACCAGTTGGAGAAGAGAAGCGGGAACAGCGACATTATTCTCTTGCTCGTTGAAATCTGCGTCTCCAGGTACACGAAGAGTCTCCTCGGGAGTAGATAGCTTGTGTCGATGTCTGCCTAGCGTTAGCTCGAGAGCAACTGAGGTCGTACGACGGACGGCGGTATGGAGTATAGGTACTCGAAGTTCCTTGGCAACAGCGGTGCGTAGTTTTCTGTCTTCTTCGCTCTATCTACAGTCAACTGTTCGTGCGAAATGCCGGCCGGCGAGTGTGCTGCGTGTGTGTAGGTATACGACAAATAAGTTATGTCTATATATATAACCGGTGAAACGAGATTCGAGAAGATTCCACTCACGTACGCGCTACTACGTAGGGACTATGGAATCGTTGGACTGTTGGAGAGGGAAAGGGGTGAAGTAGAAAAAGGGTACTGGTAGGACAACATCTGCAAAACCTTTAAAGGAGAAACCAACCGCTAATATCGATTATTTACGTAGAATAATTTTAATGTAGCTGGTTTTTAAAAATTTGATTGTAATAGCATAGTGACAGCTGCTTATCTGCAGATTATTCGATATATGTATATGCAGAATGTAATCAGTAGATTGTTGCGCATGCGTCAAATTTAAATGCAACTAGTATGACATTTTTAACTTTGTTTATTAATAATTTTTTATTAAGTAGTATACTTTAAAAATAATAAAATCTAAAGCCAAAATAAATTTAATTTAATTTTTAGCGAAAGCCAAAAAATACTTTAACAAATTTAAAATAAATTTAAAATTAAAAAATTTTACTAAAAATTAAATAAAATCATTTTAAATTTGATTTAAAGTATTAAATAAGGTAATGGAAGTATGTAAATAAAATTCAACACATTCAGTTCATATTTAAATTAAGTTTTATTTACCTTAAAAAATTGTACAAAAAGTCAAAAATCAACATTCAAGATAGCTTAGCTATAACTCACGAACATTATAGTTTAAAGTTGAGCATTCAAAATCGATCATTCATTCACTAATCGAGTCTATCAGTATATCACACAATTAAATGCAATTAAATTTAAATGCAAACGTATATAGTGCATCAACTCTCATTGAACGCTCCTTATTGCTCACATAACATCGCATTCAGACGTATTCAGTCATTCGACATACAACGTTGAAAATTAATAAATTTATGGCATTTGTTAAATAAATAAATCATCATTCAATAAATAAACGTGAGAGCATTTTTGAAAGAAAGTCCGTCATAATTATTCAGTAATTCTCCATCTCTATTTCTGCTCGGTCGTGCTGCTGGTACCAGTGGTGGCCTCGGTGGTGCCGCTGCTCTCCGTAGTAGCCGCGGCCTTGGGTTCCTCCTTCTTGGGCTCCTCGTGCTTGAGCGCCGGCTTACCCGTGTACTCGATCTTGATCTTGCGCTCGTTCTTCTTGTCCTCGGGCAGCTCCTTGACCGGCGCCTGGATCGTCAGCACGCCGTCCGACGAGATCTCCGACTTGATCTGCTCCTCGTCGACGTTCTCCGGTATGGCGTAGCGGCGCACGAACTGCCGCGAGATCAGGCCGTGCTCGTCCTTCTTCTCCTCGTGCTTGGCCGAGACGACGATGTGCTTGTCCACGACCTTCACGTCAATCTCCTCGGGCTTGAACTGCTGCACGTCCAGGATGATCTTGAACTGGTCCTTGTCGAGGCTGATGGCGGAGACGCCGCCGCCGGACTCGGGCCGCAGCAGGTCGGCCCACGGCCGGTAGTACAGGCCGAGGTAGCCGCGGTCCCGCAGCGAGGGCACGTAGAAGCGCGACGAGTACATCAGATCCTCCGGGCGCAGACCCAGCCCGAAGTCCTGGTCGTACAGCCGGCTCGGTCGGTCCAGGTCGTTGAAGTACGCCGCCGACAGCAGCAGTGGTAGCAGGGGTGACACCATTTCTTTTCCAAGAATTTACTTCTTATTTCTCGTTAAAAGAATACACTTTGTCTTCTTCCAAATTCGACACTTTACTGTACTCTTTTCCGTTCGGAAGCTTTATATATTTCTCAAAGAAGCTGTACCAGTGCAAGCGCTAGTGCGTTACCTTGGAAATGTATATCTAGTGCGTATGCGTTGCTATGCGATTCGAGACTGAAACTGCTGGCGATGCGGAGCGCCGCGGTATATATACTACGCGCGCGAGCAGACGCAGACCCGGAGGTAGATAATCGCGCGCCGCGCCGCTGGTGGGGGTGCGCTGCGGGGCCGAGCTGGTGTGCGCCGACCGGCGAAGATGCGCGACGAGGAGTGTTCCAGAAGCGACACGTGTACTTGTTTACCCCCAGGTTCTAGGGCGTTCGAGCGGTCCTTGCATCATCCCTCGGAGCGCGCACGGAGCAGCTGCTCTCGTGGGATACGTGTCCCAATGACGGAGCCCGGATTGTGCGCCGTTTTCGGCTATTGTTTACTAGTCGCGATCATATTCTAGAACGGACTAGAAAGTTCTCTTTTCAAAATAAAAAAATTCTATTTATTTTTTTGAATATTAACTTTACTGAAGGGACGAAATAGTTAATAATTTTTTAAAAATTCCACAATCTTTATTTAAAGTACTATGCAGTTGCGTGAAATGATTGTTTTAAATTTTAATTTGATAAACTTTAACTTCAATTTAGTGCATTTCACAAACAACTTTTTTTATCAGTGAGCACCGAGTATTTAAAACCTTATATAACGTAAAACGTATTAAATTTGCAGTTTTTTGAATTTTATTATATATTGTTTTTTGCAAAGACTACTTTTTATTTTTATTAGCATGTTTAGACTAACCGCTTTTAAATAGTAGGTATTTACATTATTATCTCACGTTATCACCTCAACTTAAAGTTAATGACTTTAAAAGAACTATCTGGAAATTACGAATGGTTCAGGAAAAATAAATTCATGCCTTTTAAATAAATAGTAAAATTCGTACATCGACAAGGTCATGTTATTAAATAAAAATTCAATATACAATGTGTCTTTAAAGAAACTGCAGCTACTAAACAATAATTGGCGGGTATAAGCGATATAAGCTGGTAACGCGTAAAATTGGACTACAATATCAAGAAAGGATGAAATTTTATAAAATATTCTGGAAAGGAAACTGGAATATAGGGGAAACTTTTTGACAATAATATTTTTTAAGTCTAAACTATACAATTTAAGGCACTTGAAAATGTTATTATTTAACGTTGCCAAGACATAATGGTTATTCTTATTAGAAAGTTTAATAATAACAGTAATAAATAAAGTTATTCATTTTAATTTATTATTTACTTAATTTATTTCGCCGTAATAATATGAAAAAAACATATTTAAAGAAATTAATTTATCAAGCAAAAATATGTTGAGCTATATTTTTGAATTTATTGGCAAGAATAATTTTTTTTAAGTTATATTGCGCTCATTTTTTTAATTAATACAGTTTTTGATTAAAACGATTAAACAGTTGGAAAAATTTATATTAGCATTCTAAATATATTATAACGCGAACGTGGGATATACGTATATATAAGTACCTATACAGTAACTTGCCATATTCCGCATAAGACGTTTTCGAACGTCGTCGAAATATCGTAGTGCTTATAGCATAATCCAGAGATGAAACGTTTATTTAACGTTCAGGAAACGCAACAGAATCGTTAAATATGTACCCGCTCTTTAGGACTATTGATAGTTAAATGCTTAATAATGAGAGTTACTTCTGTACGTATTTTCGACGTTATTAATAATTATCGTTAGATCCACTACATTCAATAGTGATTAATAATTGTTTATGATTCATTTTAGGAAATGTGTTTCGTCTAATTTTAGTATTTTTAGAGTATAACTGCGTAAGTATTTTGAATAATTTTCCAACTTCACTAATTACACCATATTAGCAAATCATATATAAGTTTGAAATTAAAAAAAGTCAACGTTTTACTTTTAACTACGTTTTTACTTTTAGAAGAAATAAGTCGTTCCATAAAAATTATTAATTTAAGTCAATTATTAATTATTAAAAAAAATGACATTAAAAAAACGATGTTTTACAACTAAAAGGAAATTAATAATATTGTTTTTCAAATTTTTGAAACTTTTTGTGTTAATTTGTTATTTTGAATTTGTATTTTCCCATCTTACTTCACGTCCTGTTCATATCCTCATGCATATAATAATAGAAAGGTAGATGAACTTTTATGTAATCCACCGGCCGGTTACTTCTCTCGAAGTAATCGATCGATAAAAGCTCGTCGCAACGAAAATTGCAAATAAAGTATTTTATTGAATCAGTCGCAATTGTAATAAGTTGTAAATTACGTATTCGAAGTGAATTTGCCAATAGTAACACTTATTTTTCGAGAACAGACGAAGAGCGTTCCCGAAGAATCTCGACTGCGCCTGAAGCGTCGAGAAACGTAAAGAGCGCGTTTCGGCCGCGCTTATAAAAGCGGCTGCAAGCCGAGCGCCCCTCCAGTATAGATCTGCACTTCGAAGAGAGCGCATCATTCTGCATTACCGCAAACACTTGCAAATTAATTTGACCGAAGTTTTTGAAGAAAAACAAGCATCATGAGATCGCGAATGGGAATAATTCCGAAATTGGTGTCTCAGATGTGGCAGGAAATGGAGCGACCACACCGGCTCCTGGACCAGCACTTCGGCCAGGTCATGCGTCCGGAGACGTTTTGGTCGTCGTCGCTCTTCGACCGGAGGTTCCCCCAAGAAACTTATTTCCGACCATGGGCGGATCTCATGCGCGACGACCATGGCTGGTCCGTCATCAAGGACGACAAGGACAAGTTCCACGTCGCCCTCGACGTTCAGCAGTTCAAACCCGAGGAAATCAACGTCAAGATCATTGACAATTTCATCGTTGTCGAAGGTACGAATTTTTTGGTAAACTATTTGAGAAAAAGATGAGCATAAGGCATAATTTTTTTAACGTTTAGTAACGTCATTTTTAAATCTTCATTTGTATCAAAATTAATTTTTGTTAAACGTTAATTAAACGTTTTTAAAATATTTTTTTAAAAATGTTTACTTAAATTTGTTTATTTAAAAAAAACAATGGTTGCTTTAATTTATTTAAATAATTTTACCTTTAAATTTAATTTTTTTAATTTGTATTACAAATCTAAATTAATGCAAAAATGTAATTTTAGGAAAACACGAAGAGAAGCGGGATGACCATGGAATGATCTCGAGACACTTCGTGAGGAAGTACATGGTTCCGGAGCAGTGTGATCCTGACAAAGCCCAAAGTACTTTATCAAGCGATGGAGTACTTACCATCACTGCCCCTCTAAAACCAGAGTCACTTGAACAGAGACGAGAAAAGGTCCTAAAGATAGAAAAAATTAACAAACCTGCTAAAGAAGCTAAAGAAGAACAACCACAAATAGAACAGAAGAAAATGGCTGGTGTTCAGTAAAAAGCCAGAGTTAAATAAGACTGTTTTCATTGTTTTAGTTTTTTTTTTACATTAATGATTCACGACTTCAAAAAAATAACATTCAATGTTTCTTTATTACTTATTTGATTTTTCGTTAATTTTGTGATAATTGTCCTTTGACAATACACTGTTGTAGAGTTGAGTCGAATGATTGTGTGTAGTTAATAAGTTTGTAAGTTGTAAGAATGCTTAAGAGTTAATAAACAATTTTCTAGTAAAATCTATAAAAAAGAGTACTTATTTGTTTCAAAATATTTTATTATTACTGTTTGTTTTACTTACAAAATCTGTATGTGTAACACATCAAGATACTATTAATTAATTTTTACATTTTAAGAAAAATCTTTTAATTTTCACTTTAAACATTTCAATAATTATTTGATAATAGTTTACAACTGATACTTTATGAATTTTGCTTAACGATTTAATATTTTCTTTTTATTATATTTGTATGTGTATAATGATTTAAAAAATTTTTTTTTCTTGAAGCTGTAAAATTTAAAAATTAAAGACTAACTTCATGTATGTATCTGCATCAGCAACATAGTCATTTATGCTAACAACCTACCTAGTAATACAGATTAGTCTCAATGTCCGATAGTTCTCTAATGTTATCTTAGATAAGTAAGGCATTTTACAACAGAACAATTCCAGACTATGGCAGGTGCCTAAATATGGAAGCTAACATAAGTAGCTTCATAGAACATTTTAATGGATTTAAAGAGAACTCTGTATAATTGAAAATCTACTTACATAAAGTAGTAACATGATGTCTTAGAATTTTGTAGATATGATTATACTTATTACAATTTTGTGAAATAATAATGTTTTAAGATAAATTACATCTTATAAGTGACTATAGACTAGTCTCAATGTCCGATAGTTCTCTAATATTATTTTAGATGTCATTTTACAAAAGAACAATTCTAGACTATGGCACTGACAGGTGCCTAAATATGGGAGTTAGCATAAGCAGCTTCATAGAACATTTTAATGGATTTAAAGAGAACTGTATGATCTACATAAAGTACTGTATTGTACCTACTTACATAAAGTATTGTAACACTGGCGTCTTAGAATTTTATGAAGTAATAATTTATTTTAAGATAAATTACATCTTATAACTGAATCTACAATATAATTGTTATATGTGTTATAGTCATAATAAAAATTGAAATTATTTTAAAATTTTTAAGTTTAAAAAAAGCAAATAAAAGACTCGATTTCTATTAATTTGAAAAGAAACAATTATTAAATGACAAAAAAGTAATATTGATATAATTAAGGTAATATAGGTAATTGGATAAGGTTCAAAATTAAAAGAGAATGATTAAGGTAATTTGTATTTATTTACCAAACATTTGTTCAACATTGACATATTAAATATGAACTTAACTTATATTCAGACTTTGTTTACATTAAAGCTAATGTCTACATGATCTAGAATACTTGTATAATTTAATATCACGACAAAGAAAATTTCTAGATTCTTTCATTCTTACAGAACACTCACTCGACATTCAGCCTTAAAAAAGTCTTAAATAAAAAAAAACAATGTTTGTAAAAAGAATTGAAATACTAAATTGAAAAATGAAAAATTAAGAAATGGAAATTTCGTAGAACATCTTCACTTCACTTCTTTCTTCTCCTTGTCAGCAGCTGGAGCATCTTCTTTGGGCTTCACAGCAGGTTTTCCAGTGTGCTGGATCTTGATGGTTCTCTCGTTCTTTGGCTGCTCCTTTTCTATTCTCGGCGCTGAGATGGTAAGTACGCCATCAGAAGAGAGTCTCGACTGAACTTGGTCGATGTCACACTGCTCTGGAATCAGGTACTTCCTGGTGAACTCTCGAGAAATCCAGCCGTGTTCATCTCGCTTCTCTTCGTGCTTGGCATTGATGATGACATATCTATCCACCACCTTGACGTCGATCTCATCAGGCTTGAACTGTTGGACATCCAGAGTTACCTGGAATTTGTTCTTGTCAGCCTCCACGGTGGATACACCTCCTCTGTCAGCATTGCGGAGAAGCTCAGCCCATGGTCTGATGTAGTTAGACACTGCTGCAGGGTTTCTCGAGGGCTGGAGGTACAATTGGAGCCGGCTTGGGGTTACCAGTTGCTCCGGACGAAGTCCCAGGCCGAAGTCCTGATCCAGAAGATGATGTGGTCGGTCCAGATCCTCCCACCAGTCGGAGAACAGCAATGGAACGAGCGACATTTTTTCTTACTCTTCTTTTATTAACTCACAAATACTCGATGATAAATAATCGCCAAGAAGCTCTTGACAGAAAATCGCTTAGAGGTTAAGTTTGCTTCGATGCTTTCGCTTCGTATACTTGTTGATTACTGACTTCGGAGCGCTGGCCGCGCTCCTTTTATAAGAGGCTGCGGGTTTGCCGGCACTTTCGAGAAATTCGCGAAGCGTCTGGAGCTTTCAGTTCGTTCAAAAACAAAATACAACTGACGTGAATCATTTATTTAAATGCGGATTCGTAAACACACCTCAATTTAGTTATGATTCAACAATTTATTAATGTGTACTTGCTATAAGTAATAACATTTTCATTCAAGTTTCAAAGAATAATAGGATGGGAATACTTGCGCTTTTTAAAATTTGCATTTAAACTTTTAATCCTAAACAATTATTATGCATGATTTTAATATTTTTTGAAAGCGGAAGTGCACAAAGTTGCTTTCTTCCTATTAAACTTAATTTTTTAAGATAATTGTCTTTTTCAAGAATACAAAAAGTTATAACTGCAGTATAAATGTAAATCGCATGAGTTAATTCTTTAGCGTTTAATTTCTGAACCTTTAGTAGTTCCGAATATTTAATTACCCGATTAATTCATAATTTAAGAAAAAAGTAAGAGAGATTTAATAGTAGAGTGGTTTGAAATTTCTTGTATGTTCGAGAGCTTTCGCGAAGCAGAAACTGCTGGAATATTCGAGCTGGGTCAAGAACATTGTAGAGCACTCTGTCGGCAGTCATAGTTATAGTAATGTTTCTCCATTTACTTTATTTGTAAACTGTTAAACATGAGTTAAAATGAATAAATTTTACAAATTAATTATTATAATTTCCATTACAAATGCAATTTGTTGTAATCGTAAATAATAATAATTGACTAGAACAACGTATAGATTTCAACAATTACCGACATTCATATTTCGGCTTAGATGGCAGCACTTTCCAGGGGCATTGATATATATGTATTTGCCGATTGCCGAGAATACCAATTACCTTTGATTCTCTGCATTATCGAGCACAGAAAACTAATGTGCGATAGTAATAGTTTTTACCTATAGCTGATACTAAGCATTTGTCGTTTTAAACATTTATAAAATGTAAATGTAAAATAGAATTTTTAAAAAATCTTTTTATGAATAATATCTCTTAGTGTATAACAGTTTAATTAATTGATTTTCAGCATAAAACAAGATTTCCAACTTTTTATAAATAATCTTATTTTCGAATAAAACTTAAAATATTTATTTTAATATTTTTTATATTTTAATTTTAACAGATTACTACTAACTACCCTATATTAATACTATATAGCTTACAGTCTTTATTTAAAACCGTGCTCTATTTTTGTTATTATGCAATGTCTTTATTTCATATTGAACTACCAATAAGTTTAAAAGGTAATAAATAGCAAAAATTGTTAAGGTATTACTTAAAAAAAAAATATATTTTCCATAGCGCAACAACTTTAAGGTCACCGCAACAAATTTTTCATTTTTATTGGCTCATTAAATGATCTCAATAGAAAAGTCAGCGTTTTATATTTCATAAAGCAGAATTTACGAGCAACTATATTATTTATTATCGTTTTGATAAGACCCGCGGGCGACACCGCGCACCCGCCGATTTATATATAAATAATAAGCGAATTGGTCGGGAGGGGCAGTGTTAAAATCAAGTTTACGCGGTTGTTTTCGATCGACAAGGACCGCGCCGCGCGGGCTTTTTGCGGTAATTCGCCGGGGCTTACAATTACGCGATATCGCGAAATAAACATAAACCATAAAAGCGATTGTTGGCGCAGTAAAGGAGGCTGCGTCGGACGGGGCTTTAATGCTCATATCGCTTTTATGGAGAGAACCTCTACACGGCAATTAACAAGCAATAATTCGGCGCGATAAGCAAGTGTATCGATTTGCCGATTAGAGCTTTCTGCAAAAATAAACTTGCTCGTTGCTGCTGATTGCCGTGCAGGGTACTACTCTCTTTTTAATTTTTGCCGCGGAATTTCTTTAAGAGATAAGTAGCAGATGACACTAATTGATTTTGATTGGCGTTTTGAAAATTAAATATTTCACAATTTTTTTTGTAAAGTAAGTATAACAGTATTTTCTGCTCTTTGGGGACTTGTACGACGTCAACTCAAGATTTAAACGTGAGTTTATTGCTTTTTCAATAATGAATTTATTTTTATCAACGTCGGAGACAAAGTTAACGAAAAACTAATAAAGAAATCGAGCACAAGTTTAAATTTAAAGCAACAATAAACAGTCCAGGAGTATCTTATTTACTTAAAATCCGTTTCTTTTTTACGAAGAGCAGTCCCGCTTACTCTTCATCTTTGTTCTTTTTATAAATTCATTAGACTTTTATCATTGTCTCACCTCCTATTCTATCTCTTAAGGATAAAAAGGATAAAGGAATCGCACACAAGTACAAATTTATCAACAATAAACATCTTAAGAATTGCTCACACAGAAAGAACGGTTGAATAAAAATGAATCTCATTTTTTTTTTAAAATTACTATGTAGTTAGGGCATAGTCTTTTTTTTTTGAAATATGAGAGTAATTCGTAGTTATTCGAATATAGAGTAGAGTCAAGTGATCTTTTTGGTAAAAATTGTATTTCTTTTGAGTAATTTTTACAATATTGATCAGAATTTTTATCAATCAGATCGTATGGTTCCAAGATCACTAAAAACCAGTCATTTTTAACGAACCATTCTCTCCATTCAATATTTTACCGAGCGCAAATCCCGTTCACACTCAATCTTTATTCTTTTTATAGTCATTCCACTTACAACCCTTTATTTCGCCTTTCTCTTCTTCTATCATTTGGACTCTTCGTTGCACCCCTTTCGTCCATCGCCTGTTTTCTCTTGTTTCTCCCATTACAACTTTTATTTTTCCCCTCTATCCGTCTCTCTCAGTTTCTCTCTCGCCCCTTTTTTTTATTCGGCGGCCGTCGCTAGCGCATATTCCGCGCTGCAATGGAAGCGGCGGGAAAAAAAGGTGAATTTATTTAACGCAGCCTTTGTGGCTAGGGTACAATGATAATTTAACGGGGCCGGCCGCTCGGCCGCGCATTTTCATATTTATGCCTTCCGCCCGGCGGCTCGGTCGCGAGAATTGCGTTTTTCAATTTGTTGCGCGCGCCCGCTACGCGTGTATCCGCGCGCTCGCGATACTATACCCCCCGGAACACGCGCCCCGGAGAAATTGCTAATTACGCGCCGCGCCTATAATCGAATTATACGCGCGAAATCGAGGGCCTTTGTGCGATGACGATTGCGCGCTCGCGGTTCCTTTTTTTATGGGACCGGCCAATTTTGGGGAAACAGCGCGCGGAGACGGAAATTGATTTGAATAAAAAACTAAAGAGCTTTGAAAAGAGTGTCGAACGCGCGGTTGCGTAACGCGATACCGCAATTTATTTATTTTTTTTTTTTTGCGTGAAAATGGTCGAATTTGTTTAGAGGCTACCTTTTGGCTTTTAATAAAGCGCTGGAATTGCGCGCGCACAAAATTTGCAATGTCCGTCGCGTGTAAATATTTATCGATGAATTGACAAATTGATTGCTTTGTAGTTATTAAATTGTACGCGTTACGGGTGCAATGCGGTATTGAAAAATTGTGAATTTTTTACAAGCGCTGTTCACTTTTGAAAGGGCATTGTTTTATTTTCTTTTTAATTCAATATTTTGTTTGTTCTAATAATGTTGTAACGATCACGTTATGTGCTCTAAATGGTTTCACATTAATTTTTTAAATAAGTTAAATGTAAATGTAATAAAGCCTTATCGTTACCACTCGGAGAAAATGGGTACGTGCGATGTTGTTGATAAAAATGCTCAAAAAAATTTGTAATTTTAACCATGTTTCTGTCATTTTTTATCAAGTTATTGAGTAATTTTTACAACAAAGTCTGTCAATTTGAATATTACTAATTATACAGTAATTTTTTTAAAAATATGAGACTGTAACGGTGAAATGTAAAATCTTCTTCCAAACAAAATTTGCGCGATTGCGAAAAACCTATATAGCGTAATCCCGAATTCAGCATCCGACATACCGGCCGATACGGTTGCAATAAAACGCGACTCGTTGAGCGGCCTCCGCGCGATCCGTCCAAGTCCGCGGCGCCGCCAGCGCTCGTTAGCCCGTCGAGCGGCGCGGGGGATAATTAATCGAATGAAACGGGGAGAAAGTTCGCAGCTCCCGGTTCGTCGCGGTCGATTTGCTCGCCGGCGAAAAGAAGTGCTGCCGTCGGCCGCCGATAAAATAAAATGAGGCGCGATCGTCGCCGCCCCCGCATCGCAGCCGCGGAGGAGGCGTAGTCGTGAGGGGGGGAGGCCGGCTAATTGTCCCGGTGCCTCGGGCGCGAGCAGAAGCTTTCCGCAAGCTGCGCGAAAGCCTCGCCCCCGGGAGATTTTCCTCTTATCTCGATCCTTGAGGGCTTTTCTATTATTGCTTTCCCCGCGGTATAGTGTCGAGGTAATGCGTCGAGATACGCTGTACAGTGATCGATTTGAATTAATGTTGGGCATTACAGAAAAGCGTTTTATTTTATTCTATAAATATTAATTTGTTTTACGGGTTGATAGGTCAAATTTAAATTAAAAAGCTTGTCTGCGTGGATGTAATAATTTAAAATTGCAAGTGCATAAAGATTTAATTTACTTTAATATTAATTATACATGCACAAAAGAAAGACACTGCAAAATGATATTTCATACATTATCTTCGCGCAAATTAATATTTTATTACACGTGCTAAAGTAGTCCATAATTATGTTGCCTTTAAATTCGTAATGTATTAAGAAAATCAAGAAGTTAATGCAGCCCAGCTCAGACAACTCGTTAATAATCAACGCTGCATCGCATCCACGGCTTTTACTTATCTCATCTACCCTTCGGCGTTTCAATTATTCAACTCGTTCTATCCGCGCGCGCGTAAACCTCCTCGGCCAATAAAAATAGCCGCCCCCATTTGCAGCGTTAAGAATGGAAATCCAACTTGACGGCGCGCGGCCCGATCGAAATCGCTCGGACAGAGTAATACTTTTGCGGCGGGCGCGCAATGAGACCGGGTGCGACCGCGTCATTTTTTTTTACCCTTTCCAAAATAATTTTTCCGCAACGAGCGGTAGAAGTAGCCGGCGGGCTCGCGTCGATGGTTGCGGCGAACCGCTCGCGGCGCAGTCGTTTATTTTCCGCTTTCATACATGCGTACGCGCCGCCCCCACCCGTGGGGTTTATTGCGCGCATTTCTCTCCCCGGCCCTTTTATCCCTTTTCAGCGGACGGATTTTCGGGTGGGATGAAAATATTTCTTTTTCGGGGGGCGGGGGCGAGGAGAAGGGGCGAAAATCGACGTTTCGCTGCTCGTTGCTCAACGGCGCGCTGTTTCATCGAATTATGGGGGCGATGGGTGATAATCGATTTTAAATGATATAAATGTTAAGCAAGAATCTCTATTGGTTGGCCTACTTAAAGAGAAATTTAATTGGAAGTGCAAACATTTTGGGGAAACGCGCGTAGTATGCCGAAAATGGTTAGGGGCGCTTTACGTTGTACCGCAGCAGAAATGATCCAGAGGATGAGAATAATTTAACAAATACATAAAATGTCGAAAATTATAAATGGAACAATTGTTTTGAACTTTATAAATAGGTATTGCAATACCGAAGCTAGTATTGAATTAAAATACAATTTATCATGTTCGATTATATTATTATTACTCAATAAATTAAATATTAAAAATAGTATGCTTATTTATATTCACAAAATAAACAATTTAATACAAATGTTAATTTCTTACGATTTAAAATAGTTTTCAAACTCGAAGTGTGATAATTTTTATATCGAAACTTTACACTTGATCTCAAGATTACTAATCTCAAACAGAATATATACTTATCAGGAAGAATGAAATATAAAACATCGAAATCGTAGAAAACTAGAAACACAGTTACTCGTTACTTGTTTTCGAGATTTTTCGCGCGACCTCCTTGCGCCGGTGCGGCGCGCGGCCGGCGGAAATTGTCCGCGAGCGACGCGCGGGACAGCCGCCTGTCGGCCCCCTCGGACGTGTCAATACAAAGCAAATACAATTTCCGGGGCCTCCTTTCGATTTTGAGATCGAGCGCGCGACCGCGCCGCCGGTTAACCGGCTTAATTAATTCGGACTCGTCGCCCGTGGCTAATCCTTTTTGCTATAATCGACTGCGCGCGCGCGCAATCGAATTTTGTAAACTCGCGCGCGCTTCCGCCGCGTCGCGGCTTTGACCCTCCAAAGTTCCGACGGATCTTTCGCCTACAAATATTTCGTTATAACTTCGATGATTGCGGTGCTGTGATTTTTGGAAACGTCAGGAGTGGTGGTGAAATTTTCGGTATTTGTTGGATTAGTTAATTAATGTGCTTCGTTTTATTGGATTAAGTTTATTTTTGTTCGTATTCAAATCAAATTAATTTCGAATTTCATTATTTAATAGTATTATTACGTAGTAGCGAATGCTTTGATCTAATTACGAACGACAAGTGGAATATCGGTTATGAATTAATACAATTTACCTTTTACTTCATTATTAATGCATTTACTGAAATTGCGTAATAATCGGATTTTGAAAATCCAAACCACGATAGAAATTCGTTCGAATATATTTTGAAAATTAAAAAGAGGTATTTTTTTAGATAAACGAATAATAATGCTAATATGAATGTCACCAACTACCACTTACTAATTTTGAGGGAAATGCTTAATGGACGGAGTAAGAAGTATGATGGCGGTATTTACTGAGCTTTTAAAAAAGGCTTCGTTCGTGGGTATTCATCTACAATTTACCTGCGTAATTTATGATAAAACGTTTTTCATTTCATTCGCGACAAACGAGAAAGAAAACAAATTATCGGTTGACTGGAATTTGCTAGATTCTGATTATGTTCCACGCGACTTTTTTCATTTTATTTATTGATTTAAAAAATTTCATGAAGTATCCTAAGCTTATTCCATTTGCTGTTAAGACTCTATACATATATTTGATTTATCTTTAGAAAGGAATCAGTTACTTTGACGCTTGTATAGGCCAGTTTTAAAGTTAATGATAATGACATAGAAACACTTAGACTTTGCCCAACTACGATGACTCGATTTTCAGAAATGCACGTCATATTATCGTAGATTATTAAACTTTTTAATTGATTAAGTACCTATTTAAAGTAACTACTAGGTTTTATAGCGACGCTGGAATGCCAGTTTTACAGTAAAGAATCTTTTTAATTACACAGAACGTCAATCACTTCATCCTAGATTTGTCACGACTTTTGAACTGTCAAAACCATCAAAAATGCATTTACCTCGATTTTACCCCCCCCCCCCAAGAAATTAAAAAATTTAAACCTACTACAAGACTCACCCGATCAATTGACACGACGTCGACTAAATTCGCGACTCGATCGCGCATACAATTAAACACGCACACTCCCACGCCCGGTGTAGGATTTACGCACTTTTCGATCGGGCGAGCAGCCGATTCAGCCGCGCGAAATGCAGGCGGCCACCGGGCGGTAAGTCTGGCCGCTTTGTTTTCGAAACACCGGAGCCACGGGGGACGGAGCGCCTAAATGCGCCAGCGCCGCTGCGCGTTAAAACGATTATACGCGTAGCTCGAACCATCCGGCCGTTCGCTGCCGAGAAAAGAGAATTTCCCCGAGCGCGCACCCCCGCGTCGGGGTATAGAGCCGCGCGTACAACGCCGAGCGCGCGCGCGCCGCGCGCTTCGATAAATCGTCGCGAACCTAGCGTTTCGATGTCCCCCTTTTTTCTCTCTCTCCGCGCTGTTTTCGGACAGCGGCACGAAAAAAAAATACACGCGCTGCCGGACATTTGTACTTGAGAATCCGATCGGAATTTCCGCGTGTCCGAACGTTTCGACGATCTCGCCGTGTTAACGGAGCATTAAAAGGTGTACAGCTAGTTGCGTTAGTTGTAGAGATTTGGAATTTTCTTTTTTTTCGCAGTTGACGAGATTCTCGAGCGAGTTTCGCGCGACAGCGGCGATTTTGTTAACGGATTGTGACGATTCTTGTCGTGATTCTAGAAATTTGTTTTAGTCGGACTTGCACAGGTGTGGACTTATCTATAGAGCATCAGTCGCCTTTCTCCGCAGATTCCCCGATAGCGAGATTTTCCGACGGCTTTTATATTCGGATGATGTTTAAATGTAATACTCAGGAATATTGCAACAATGTTGAGCCAAGTTTGCACGCAGTATTGTGCAAGATTTAATCAAATTCAATAATCCTGCTCCAATATTAACTATTCTAACGAATATTGTATCGAATGCAACCGTTGAATTTGGGGATTATATCAAATTAGTTGCGAAAACCGAACACTAAGAATAATCTCGTTGCAGTCGTTTAAATAAAAAAAATGTAATCTTCACTGATGCAATAAAGTGACCGAAATTGAACGTTCTGCACTTGCGGTGAATAGCCGCAATATATGTCCAGGAACTGCTTTTACGTTCAACAGCAGAGCCCGTGGAAACTGTCTGACCGCTGATTTTCCTATCGGGTCGCGCGCAGGAATTCCGCGCGAAATTGAAATAAAATCCATTGATTATCGATAGCGATAATCGACGCAAGAGAGCACTGACCGCCGAAACGGCTCGCTCCCCGTTGCGCGCGTACGCTTAACAAGTGTTTATCCAAAGTCCAGCCTTGATTTTTCCATGAGCGATTTTCATTCCGAACGGATTTTGGAAAAATATCGCGTGTCGGCGCGACGCGTTAATTACTTCGAAAGGAGTGCGCTGCAGTGAACGACAACTGCCCGGGCCGTCGCAACATCTGTTGGCAATTGTTAACAGCATTGCTGTATCCTTTACCGAGAGGCCGGCGCGGCCGCGTTTATATATGTTTAAACAAGTGCGATCGTAAATTAAACGCTCTATTGTGCATATTTTGGTCTCGTTAACGGTGAGTGGGGCTCCTCCCTCTCTCCACTACGCTAGTCCGGTTCCATTATCTTTTCCCAATTATTTAGCATTTTTTTCAAGTGCCGACTATAATGTGATAGTATCTCGTTCAAGTTTAGAAATAGTCTTTTTTGAATTGAAAAGTAAAATTGATAAGATTCTTTAAAAAAGTGAACAATGTTTACCTAAAATTGTATTGCGGGTATTCATATTTAAGAAAAAATTGATGAAGCGTAATAAAGCTAATAAAATTGCGAACAATTCTTAAAAATAAAAAAAATAATGCGCATTTGTGTCTGGAAGCACTGTCACAATAATTCTCCATACGTCAGAATCTACTTAAAGGTACTTATGATATTATAAAAACAGTTAGCAAGGCATTAAAAGCGACATTTCATCGCATTTTTACTCTCTCATCAAACTAAATCCCGGGATAATTATCGACATGTAAAAACCACTAGCCGAATATCCTTTTACCTCGTTATCCGCTTGATATCATTACCACCGAACCCCGCGAAAATAATTCCCGCACTTTTTCGCGCGCGCGCGATCCCGGTGCTTTTAGATCGAGCGCGGCAGCCTGTAGTTGGATTTTCGTAAAATTATTCAACACGCCGGGGCATTACGATGTAGCGAGCGGACTGACGCTTCGAAATGACACGAACGCATTAGCCGCTGGTTGGCCCGGCTGAAAATGGCAGGCGGGCGGGCTCTTTTCCGCGTAGCCCCGCGCGCGCAAAGCCCTCGGTATATATCCCCGCGCGCGCGCGAAAATCGCTTAATACTTATATAAAATGGAATTAACGGTCAAACGAATTACTGCGCGAGCGGGCCGCTCGCACGGCTTTTAAATGCAGACCCGATCGACAGTACCGGATTGCCGATTAATACGGCCTGGAGACCCCGACAGTCGATCATCCCTATACTCCGTTTAAGCGATTATAACTTTTTTTTTGTAAAAAAGGAAATAATCGGTAAATTTTATTTGGGCTTGTCTTAGTTCTTGTTTTATTTAGTAGGTATTTTAAATGAATAGTTAATATGGAGAATAATTCGGTGAACAAAATATAAAGCGAGTTTCATGTTTTATCTTAGTTTGAAATAAAGATTTTATTGTAGATGTAAAATATTAAAAATAAGCCCTCTAAATGTGAAATAATGAGATTTCACTAAAATTCAATGTAAATCAAGCCAAGTTAACTGTAGCGTTTAACGAATGCAGTTTCCGGCGATTTTCAGCATTTGTTCAGATTTGTGCTAAAGCAAAAAATTTGCTAAACATTACTTTGTGAGATTATATATTTAAATAAATAAGTGATGCGGAATGTTATGGGTTAATCAATTAAATTTTATGTAAATATGAAATGAAGTAAAATTATGGTGAAATTCACCGTAAAATTACGGGAAAAAACGTAATCGTGGGACGGTTTACAACGCTGATAATTTTTACGTACAAAATCATCGTAATTTTTTTATTTGAATACTGATCGATATGAAAATACAACAAATTGCAGAGCTTTTCTTAAAACGTTTACGGAGCTTTTGCTGTAAAAATTACAATGATTTTACCGTAAAAATTTCCAATATTGCAAACCGCCCACGATTACGTTTTGTCCCGTAATTTTTTTGGTGAACTTCATCATAATTTTTACGAGAAAATTTTCTCAGTGCAAGTAACGTTTGTTTGATTATTCATAATCTCAATTGTCTCTTACCAAAAAATAATTTTTCATCAAGTTTCCACAGTTTCCTCATCGTTAAAATCACTTACACTCACGCAAAGATGAATGCAACCCGTCCCAGCCACTCATCGTTAAACCATCCGTCACTCCTTGCCCTTCGCGCTCGCGTCATCCCCCCAAAAAAAATATTCGAGCTTACGGAACAAAAAGATCGACGAAGAATGCGATTCTGCAGCGCTCAGTCGTTCAAACACGACGGGCTGTAAAATCCGCGCGCCGGGGGCTCGCGTGCGGCTCCGTTCACAATTTCGCCGGCGCGCCGTCCAATATTTGCGCGCGCGCGACTATAACCCGCGACGCGTTTTTGTTGCGCTCACACCGGCTGTTTCCAGTCGGCGCTGCAGCACAAACGACTGTACAGTCTCCTGTCTCCGACCTTCCCCCCCTTTTCAGCTACTTTTTTTTTCTCGCTTTGTACGCTTTTTGCGCGCAACGCGCAATAGGAATATTTAAAAATGTGTAATTCGCAATAAGTAATATAGTTTGTTGAATGTTTAGTTTCATTTGATGGCTTACAAAATTCATAAAATGTTTTAAATGTGAAAAGGAGATCAATACGTACCTCAGCAAAAAGTACACAGGAAAATTTTAATAATTCGTTATTATGCTCAGCCTTAAATAAAATGGATAGCTATATGAAGGGTGTACTCTATTTGTTTTTATTCCACATAATAGTTCCACTTTTTCTGGTTTAATTCGTACTCATCACTAAATTTCGAAAAAAAAATAAAATGTTAAAAGAGTTAGCGATAATTATGTATTAGTAAGTTAAAAAGTGTTAAAGATAATGTCGAGTATTTTTCGTTTTATTATTATTCTATTTTCGTGTTCGATAGCACAGATGCTGGAACCGATCGTGAAAACAGAAGGAGAAAAAGCGAAGAAAATGTAATATAAGACTAAAAGAAAAGGGAGATGGAGGAACAAGGGTACATCGTGGGGTGTCGAAGTAACCGAATTATCCTCTTGTCCGCTTGACTTATCCTGACGAATTGGGTTAGTTCGAGACAGGCCTTAGGAAGCGAATAAGGGAAAGATGTTGCAATAGACTATGAGGAGAAAAAGGAAGGGAAAGAAAAGATGTTAGCGTGAGAACTACTAACACTTTTTTTTCACGCCTAAAATCTACAAACTTCTTGATGCTTACTAACTTACTTTCACGGTCAAGTAATATTAAGAAAAGAGTGGACGAGAAATTGAATTCTCGTTATTTTTAGAAATAATTTTTTCTTCGAGCGGTACTCTTTACAAAAAAGTTTAAGTTTAACCATTCAAAGATAAGTTAAGAGTAGAAAAAAAGTAATTTTCCTTGTAGATCTAAATGTTTAATTTCGTGTATACAAGACCACCTGTGATAACGCGTTATCGATCACGATAAGAAACTCGTTATTTTTTATGTTTTTTCTAGAAAACGGTATAAAAAAATATTCAGTACGTTAAAAGAAAAAAGTTTGATCGCTTTCACATTATTATTTTATTTCAAAAAAATTTACAAAATAAATAACTAAACGAAACTTAGGTCAATAATTTAACTGGTGCGTCTCCCTCTTACTGCTTGCCGTAAATCTCGACGACGAAGTTGATGGGCTGACTCCTCTTGCTCTTGAACTTGATGGTGACGAATTTGAAACCTGGGCCGCCGTTGGCGATGGTCGCGGTCGCTCCCTTTCCGTCTTTCGCCTGATCGATCAGATTGATCATGGTGATGTTGGAGATGCCGTCGCCAGTGAACGTCATCTCCTCGTCGACGAGGCGGAACCACGCGTAGTCCTTGACCACTAGGGTACGCTCCAGCAGACGGTCGCCCCAGACGCGGCTGCCGACGACCAGGTTGTTTGGTTTCGGCTTCTCTGCCGCGTTGCAGGTGGCCAGCAGAGCGAGGCCGGCGCACACGAGTAATGCGACTTTTTGGGCTGCCATATTTTTCACTGCAATATTTTAACAATTTGAAAGATTAATATTGTTATGTACTTGTCAGGATTTTTGGAGGGTATACTATTGATGTTCAGATGGAAAACAGCTGATCGTTTATTTGAAAATGTTAGTGTATGCAAAAACGTACTTTTTTGTTTTGATTAAATTTCTCGATGCGACGATATAAATTGTTATATTCTTTACTAAAGTGAGGATAAATTTAAAAAAGTCAAAAAATTAGTACGGTAGTATACTTTAAAATATTTATATTAAATTTTACTTCAGTTACACTGCACTTAAATTAAATTTTCTAGTGAACTAGTTTTTCCGATTTTTCAAGTTTGTTCTCACTTTAAGAAAGCAAGGACTAAAAGTGAAAATAAAATATTTATGTGTGGTACATTTGCTACATTTGTAAAAGAACTTTTCGATGAAAGTGAATGAAAATAGATGACTTACCTGATTCCGAAATATGATTTCACACACCTTTCTGGTTCGCTAATTAAAGTACACTGTCGGATTAACAAGACGCGATTCGTTTTAATAAGTGTTCTCGAACACTGAGCACGGCTCGTGGAAGAATTTTCAAAAGCTCGAGGGAGTGGGGGGTCAATTGAGAGTTTAAATGAATGTGAGGAAAATTCGTGACATCATAAATGAGTCATTTATTTACGAACAATCATTTTTGTCTCGCTCCCACAAGTTTGCTTATCGCTATATCTATACGAGCTGAATAATTATTTATTCATTAGACAAAAGTAGATTTCTTTGCAGACGTCTCCATACGTGATAATATTGTAATAGCAACCGCACGTAAAAAACTATGAAGTAAGATATAATAATAGCCTGAATAAGAAAATTTAAACAGTCGATTAATGTAGCAAACGTCTTGTCGATAACATCATTTTAATGTAGTCAAGTCAATATGTTACTTAAATAATGACTAATTCTAAACAAAATTTATTAATTAACTCACGTGAAATAATTTTTCTAGAACTTTATGAAAATTTTGCAGCAAAATTTCTGAAAAACCATTTTGCGTGAAATTAATCCGGTTTTCAATGTAAATCCACGTCAATGCAATAAACGCTTACCTAATTACTAGTTTTGGATCCTCAAAGTATAGTTAGTCAACGAAATTTTAGAATCGCCGTCGTTAAAGTACGACTAGGCACGCGCGTCGGCCAAATTTAATGAAGATAATACAAATGAATTTTCGATTTTGGCGCGCAAAGCTTTACTTTCGGCCGCGGCAGCGGGAAATTTCATTAAAAGTGAAATTGAAGCGAAAGCGCTGAGCTTTTCAATGCAACGGCGCAGGGCCGCCGATGCGAACCGCAATTTACTAATTGTTTTTCAATTCGTGACAATCGATGGCTCCCGGCACTATTCAGCCGTCGGCAATTTATTTTAAGCTGCGAGCCCCAGCGCGCACCCCTATCCCTCCCTTTCCACCCTTTTACACCCACCTATCGAAAATCCCGAGTCCGCTCGTTTCTATTTTTCAGATTTTGCACTCCACTTGTAAACTTGCACCGAAATAAAAAAAAAAACGGTTTTCACTTTACTGCTGACATTTATTATATTACGACGATACATTTTGATCGTGGCGCGCGATGACATCGTAAATCCACGAGCAATAATGTCTATTGACATTTATCGGATATTTTAAAATGTTTCGGTGAAAATTTAATTGTAAGCTTTATCTAATGAATTGTTTAAACAATCTATGAGTTCAGTAAATGTAATGCAATTACATTATCGGTACTGCTCATGGAGAATATAAACCTCACAGAGGATACAACTATAATTTGAATTTGATTGATAAGAAGAAGAAAGTATGATACAATAGGAAAGTTTAAGACGTATAAGACAATTTAATATTATTATTTTATCTTTTTATTTAAAGAAAAAGTACAAGGTGGACCATTATTTACTTCCCCTTGTAAATTAAACGATTGAGAAGTTTCGTCCCTATATCTTAAAATCGTGTGGACCAGCCTTAATCCTCTAACAGAAAAAAATACTACCATTGGTCCACAGAATTTTCCTTACTATGTAATCACTGAAGTAATCGTTAATCATAAAGCTCAGTTTTACAAATTTAAAATCATTTTCTTTGATTGCATTAATAAAGATTATAAGCGACAGATTCATATCATACTCAGTTTATTTTTAAGTCAAATGCGTTTCAAGTAAATAGTTCTAAAAATAGTTATTTCAAAATCTATTACAAGAATGACTCTTATTATTACAAGTTAATACAAAACGAGCTTTTCAAGTGAACGAAAACGACGTATTATGCGTAACCGTTGAAAGCGCCTTACACATAATTGCATTTAGATATACAATAGCGGGATTCCCTTCGCAACACTCGACGACTAAATCAATTTCAATTACAAGACGAACAATGCGCGCATCCCGCGAAAAGGCGGCCGGCGAATCGCTCGATCCCCGTCGTCGCGATCAAAGGACGCGCCGGCCTTCATCAATATCAATATATCGCGGGCCGTTAAAGCGGCCGGGTGCTTGGCCCGACTTAACGAGCGCTTAATCACCGCGGCGTCTTGCCCCCGGGGGCCGCTGATAAAGAGTGCATATTCGCCGCACAATGGCGTCTCGCCGCTATTAGGCGCAATTTCCGCGGCGCGCGGATTAGGAAGGCCGCGCGTCTTCCGCGCGTTAAATTATCCTTCGTCAGTTAGCCGGCCCACCCCCCGACAACGCGGCTAATTCGCCCGCCCGCCCGCGCGCGGCTTAATGGCCCGCGCGTCCATATACGCGCCGTTTATGAGCGCACGGCGCGCCGCGCTCATTTGTTCGCGTTAGCACCGCCGCGGATGTCTTCCGAGGAAGCCGCCGGGTGAAATATTCGCCTCCGCGAGAGACGCCTGGTGCGGCCCTCAGCTTGAAAAATAGGGTGACGCGCGGCGGCGATCGGTCGCGAGGTGAATCTTGATTTAGGACGGCGGGAAGTTTGAGCGATTGCAGTTTTACGGGAGTTCAAAGCTTTTTTATAGGGTCGACTTTTTGTTCTCTCGATTTTTGACGGACGCGTTTAGGAAATTGCACAGGTAGGATAAATAAATGTTACCTTTTAATTCCTTAATTTTGAGGAAGGTGCGCATTCTTTTAGATACGTTTAAATGTAATTCGATATAGTTCTTATAAAGAAATATTAAAATCGGTATTCTGAGTCGATTTTTTTTAATAAATTTATTAATTTCATAATTTTATTAATTAAATTATATAATTTAGTCAAAAATATGGTTTTATGAAATAATAATCAAGAATGAATATTTAAGTAAATTACAACCGAGTGCATGATGAGATGCAGAGAAGAAAATTATGCATTTTCCAATAAACTTAAATATTTAAATATGAAGCGAAATAATATTTATAGACTAAAAATAAATCAATAATAAATTGTATACAGCATCGTACTCCTATAATTTAATGCCGTGAAAGAAGCTGATGAAAGACCCCTAAGCCGGCGCAAAATTTGTCATTTTCATTAGCACTCACCAGGCGAAAGAGCGAAATTAAAAAAATACGCGATAAAAAAAAGAACACAGCGGCATTTAGATGGCCCTCGCGACTCGATCAATTGCTCGCTCGTGCACGCGAACACACCGCTCGCAGCGTGCGTGGGAACAGCGGAGAGTGGCGAAATCGCAATAAAAATTTCCCTCGCTCCACCCGGCCACCCCCGTCGGCCTTTATTCGCAACGTCATTTTCGATTAATCGACTTTGAAGCATCCTCTTAAAATCACAGCGCGGGCCGGCCGTTTCGAAAAAAGCGGATTCGTCAAATCCCCGGCGCGCCGACGGGGGGACGCGCGCGCCGGAATGTGTAAGCCCGTCGATTTTGTTGTTTTTGCGAGCGCGCGCCACCCCCGCGATTACACGGCCGCGGCGATCGGACGATGCCCCCTCGGCCCCCGAATAACGACGGGACAATGGACGCGTCGATCGCGGGCGGCAATTTTTCGCCGATAAGGAAGTATTATGCTAGTCGGATTTTCGTCGCGTTGCAAAGCAGCGCGCCGTTGAATTTATTTTTTGACAGTTTTAAATGACGCGCGGAATTAAAAAAAAAACTCGGCCGAACTTTGCGGTGACAAATGGAGGTCCGATGGAACATTACGCGTTTTTAATCGATATTGGAATTTGAATTTTGATGGGGCAAAGTAAATCTAAAGTTTGATTGGTCGATGAGTCCGGTATAGAAATATAATAAAGCTTTTAAAAGTTTCGTGATTATACTTCCGAATTATTTTCCCTGGAATAGCAATAGTCGAGTTCGATGAAATATATTAATTATTATATAGTTCTGTGATTAATTTATTCATTTTTTAATAATATTACGTTATATTTTCATTGAAATCTCTTTGTAATAAGTGAGATTTTCAAATTATAATATATGTCAAAAAGATGGTAAAAAATATGGTAAGGGTCTTTAAATATTGGAAGCGTCTATGAAAGGTTCTGCATCGATGTCTATCCGCCATAATATACTCATACTCATGTATATGTGTAAGAAGATGGGGGATATTTTTATGCAATTTCTCTTTCATAATGCATGGAGCTGTGTATCGCATAACGGCTTGCCCCTGACACTCCGCGCGCGTTCTACCCCTATCGACCGTCTTGCCGATTATCTATTCCATGTAAGGATCTGTTTATCATAAGTCAAATATCGGATTCCAATTACGTAGATTTTCCTCCTTCGGGATGAAAAATCTCTTCTGACAAATGGCACTTGTTGTTGATCCATTCTGCATACAGTCGTTCGGTGTGGCTTTTATGGTCGAATAAAAATTATGTTCGAATTGAAAAAGACAATATTTATGAACAATTAAATTTTAAGATAATAAAAAATACAAAATTGAAGAAAACTTTATAATACTATTACTAATTGTAAAATATTGTTACCGGAATTTTAATTTACTAACGAAAACTAGTTCATTTCAGGTGTTGACTTGAAACATGAAAGACCGTAGCACATTTCACGAGCTTTCAACAAAACCATATTTCTCGATTTTCCTCCACGAAAAATATATTTCATAAGATTCCCGCGGGAAAAAAGCACATTTTGCGAGATTTTCAAAAGTGCGCTTTTTCGCGGGAAAACTTCCAAAAGAGCTTTTCTGCGCGGTAGATTTGAATTTCGCTACTTCTTTTGCAAAAAAACTGAAACATACTTCTTTTCGATAGAGACAAACATTATAGAAAACAAATTAAATTTCAACATTGATTACAAAACTCAGAGTAAAAATAATTGCGATCAGCGGGAGCGGGCCAAGTTTAAGCTCGCTCCTGCGTTTTTCCCATGAGCGCTGGAGCGGACACGAAGTTCGTTATAAGCAAATAAGAGACAACAAGATAGGCGGCGAGGGTCGGAGGGCAAGGGGCAAGGGACGAGGGAGGCTCGACGCGGCGCGAATCCCAATCCGGCGAAGTAAATCAAGACGCGCGCGGCCTCCGCTCGGCGAGATCGCGACTTACACAAGTTGTGAGTTATAAGACGCGTGTTGGGAAGATTGCGCTCTTTCGCCGCGAGAGACACAGTGGGAACGGGAGAAAGAGGAACAGAGGGATATGCGCGCGGGACGAGCGGGGGGCGCAAAGTTGAGGGAGGACAGAGGCGCGGGGGGGGAGTAAGGCGGTTGAGCGAGAGCTAGGCCACGCTTGTACAAGCTGTTCTAATGAGATAAGTTAGCCCGGCGTACTTTACTTTTAATATCCCTCCCATCCCGCCAGCCCTAAACGAGCCAACTTACGTGGTTCGACGTCTCTTCCTGATATTTTATCCGCCCCCGCGCGCGGCCCGCGTCGGTCCCCTCGTGCCCACCGCCAACCCCCACCCCTCCTCGCGATCGATCGTGCGAGCATCTTTGCTCTCTCCGCGTCTCTTCTTCTTCGGGCCGCCGTTTCCTCCTTACCGCCACCCTTCGCGGCTACGATTTATTATCGGGCCACGGGCCTTCCGTACGTCGCCTCCTTTTTTTTGGAGAGCCTTATGGTGTTCGCTATAGTCATCGCTTTTCCTTTGCCGATTTTTTTACCGAATTGGCTGAAAATTTGTTTTCATCCGTTTTGAAATTTTTAAATCTACCTAAGGTTTTTTAACGACGAATCACTTTATTATCGCAATAGTGATGTGTATTATTTTAAAATAAATGGGCCTGTTTGGTAAAAATGACTTACAACTTTGTCAAACATTCTAAAAATGACTACTTTTCTAAGTAATGCGTAGAATCTTGTGAGAATTTCAAGCCACTAAATTTCATACTATAAAAATGATCGAAAAAATGCTTTAAAAATGTTTTTTGAAAATGCTAAGTACTACGTTACAAATAGACTTAAAAATTTCAACAATTTATTAATATTTTCCTCTTGATATTACCACGCGCCTACACACTCGAAGCGCTATTTTACCCAGTAAAAGACGATTTTAACAAGGGGCAACTTTGAAAATCTAATAAGTGTTTACCCGCGGCATCGCAAGCACCAGCCATAAAGCGCGGCGGCCTAAAAAAATCTCAAACTACAGCGTAATTGCGGGGCCGATTCTCGCAAGATATTAAAAAAGTGCATCGCTGGCTGAACGTGATGAAAGCGTGCAACGACTGCTGAAATCCTCGCCCGCCCCCTTGCGAGGCAAGCTCCTTTCGCAGCCCCGGCAGCGGGCACGAACGAGAAAAAAAAAAGAGGAAAGCACCGAGGCCGAGGCAAGTCGAATTTTAAATCAAGACCCCGCGGCTCGCCGCCCGCAAAATCCCGAGGCGGGGGTCGCGCGCGGCGAACTTGAGCGCGAAAATTAAAGGAAAAGGGCGGGCCCCTCTGAAACGGCGAAAAAAGAAAAGAGGAGCGGACTCGCCGCGCGCCGTACACTCCTCGGGCTCGTAACTTTATTGCGAGCGGGAGGCGCCCTCGGAAAAGTGGAGCGCCCGCTCGGCCCCCGGGGCTTCCAAATTGGTCGGGAATCAATTAAGTGCGCCCGGCGTAATCAGTGTATCGGCCCCCCCCCGACCCTCGTCGCCCGCGAGCCCGGAGATTCACGTACCAATCAGCGGGGACGCGCGCGCGCTATTTACGAGCGGGGCCGCCGCGAGGACGACTTTCCGCGCGCACTCGAGGAGAGACCCCCTTCGGCAAAGTCGTCTTGACTCTTACGAGATTTTCTCTCTTTTTTTTCCGGAGGGTGCGGCGGTGGTACCGGGGACTTGTTTCAAAGATTGTTCCGGCTTTTTTTCTTTGCTTAGTTTCAGTATTACAGTCTGCGAAAGCTTCTGGTTTCATTAGTACGCGAAGAGATTCTCGTTGCCCATCGAGGCGTGAATATTAACACCGGTATGTCGACGGTGCTTAATTGTGGAGACGACTACTAGTTTGTGGTGTGCAAGTGTTTCAAGAGCCTTGGAATCGCGTGTCAATCGTTAGATTTTCGCGTAAAAAATGAATATGTATGCTATGGTTTTGTTATCTTCAATTTCAAATTCCAACGAGTTATCGGGATATACAGGGACGAGGCAATTAATGCTTCGATTGCATTTGCTTTAAATACATTCAGTTTTATAAAGAAAGTTTCTGAAAGCATTTTTTAGAAAATAAAAAGATATGTTGATCATCTACTCACTACAAGTAGAGAGTAGGTAATAATAAACATTTGTGGACTCTGTAAAATAACCAGATTCACGTAGATTAATTTGAGCGTTCTTAAATTTATCTCTAATTTTAAGGGGATGTAAAACAAATTTTTGAAAAAAAGTCATATCCCCTGTAATGCTACAAAGAATGTCTCATTTCAATTTCAAGTCATTCCTATTTCAACTTTAGGAGAAAAATTGGTTGAAAAATGTTACGTTTGTACTTAAAACTTACAACTTTTCAATTCATTGTTATCCTAGTTATGAATGGAATGACTAGAAATTCTTTGTACTAAATAAAAAATCCCTTTATAAAATTTCATTTCTACTGTAATCCAGTAATGTCAACATAACAGGGGCTGTTTGTACACATGTCAAACAACGCGAATAAAAAGTTGCTCTCGTTCAGCTGCATATACGCTCGTCTAATGCTCTCAGGCATTCGTGTTCGTCATGTTTTAACCTCAGCAGTTTCGAAAGTTCGAAAGAAGCAGCCCAGACGAAAGAAGAAGTAGAAGAAGAAGAAGAAGAAGAAGTAGTCGAAGAACCTCGGTCACGGCTAGTCTATCTCTCTCGACTCTATATACGCGGCGGCGGGTGGAGAGGCGCACGTCGCTGTCGGGAGTCATCTCGATGGGCATCGGAGCCCACGGGCGGCTGCGGCGGCCCCTGCATCTGACTGTTTCATATTTAAAGTATATTTTCGCGGGCGGCGAATCTATTGGCTCGCCGGCGCGGCCTGGGCGCCGCCGCCGCGGGGACAAGAGCTCGGCCGCCCCGGCAACCTCGAGGCATCACTTCCGCTGGCTTCCCCGATGAGGGAACCTGCCAGTCAGGGCCCCGCCGCCGAGTTAGTTTTCGCCGCTTACACCGGGCCCGGCGGCGGCTCCCTCCGCCGTTCCGGCTTGCTTCCGCCATTTTTCCCTGAGCCGGAGGGACAGAGGCGGCCGCGTTGAATCGCGAGCCTCTTCGCGGATGGCTTGCTCCGCGGATCGACCTGCTTTTTACCCTCGCGCCTCCGCCGCGACGCGAAAGATGTTTCCCTTAACTCGGCGTGTCTGCTTGTTTATGAGCTTCTTACGCCACCGACGTTCGGACGTCGGGATTCCGCCGGGACTTTTCCAGCGTCGCTGCCCGGGTCTATCCTTTTTCTGGAGCAGCCTGACTGACGGGCGCTTCGAGAGGACGCGTGGAAGTTGGATGTATTAACTGAATCCGGGATAAAAGTCATTTGAAAAAGTTTGCGCATTTTTAACTTCTTCGCTACGACTGAAAACGCGATCGAGTTTTTGTTTCTTACCGAACTGGAGAGGGGACATTAAATTTCATACAAATTTTCTGTATATTGCGTAATTATATAGTCAAAATTTGTATTACATGTTGCAAGGTGCCTTATGCAAACTAGATTATAGGGTCTGTTCAGTGGGTTTTTACACAAAATTCAATAATTATTCAATGTATCAATAAAGATTAAGAACAATAAGAATATTAAGATAATTTTACCTGTTTTAAAGAGATTCAGAATCAGAAATTATTTATAGTGTTTGTTAAAGTTTTATTTTAAGGAACTGAAATTTTCCATACCTGAAACAGAAAATAAACATTTATTGATTAAATAATAAATATTATCTAAATTAATTATTAATTTTGTGCACTAATCAATATAAGTAATTAAATTAAATAACACCGACATATAACATTGGTTTTAAGGAAAATTTAAATAATCAAAGTTTTAAAGACTACTTTCATTTAAGTTATAAATTACTCACTGACAAAATAGCAATGAGTAATCAGTTTGATACTTTTTAGCTGTTTTAAATTTATACGCAAAGCATAACATTTTTAATAGGGCAAGGAACATAAATATTACAAATAATTGCACGACGTGCAAGTAAAGTTTTGTTCGTAACGATTCTAAGTTGCTGGAAAGTACTTGCTCCAAGAAAGAATTATCCATCCTGTATGAGATTTTCGCAAAAAAGGGGAAATTTTTTTCTTTTTTTTTCTGCGGAAATCCAAGTTCCCACGGTGTATAAATTGAGCAACTCCACAGTTCTTTGTATCGCAGTGAATAATAAAACATAGGGAAGTTTCTCGGGGGGCTGTAAGGGAAGTCGAGATTCGCTCTTTCGAATCGAGTAACAGAAGTTTGGAATTTTGCGGGAGCAAGTCAAAGGGTTTGATATATTATTCTACACAATTACGGGCCGGATGTTGTTGGCTTCGTCTTTACGCTCCTGATTGGTCCCAGCTGTTGCGCGCGAGATCTTACACATGCACGCCTATTCCGAACTTCTCTTCATATTATCCCTGAGGAATGGGGAGGAGGGGAGGGAGTCAGAAGCCAGCCGTGCGTTACTAAGGATTAAAACATGAGGCTCTTATTTTTACTTTTTTTTTATAAAAATCTGTAATGGTTTTAATTATTTTTATGATATTCTTACTACAAGGGCTTAATTAATAATAATATTTTCTAAGTTTTCATAAACTAGCTTTATTGTAAATTGTATAAATAAAGTAGTATCAAGTACCTACTTTAATTTATCAGTCAGGAATTCAAAATTTTCATTGAATTTCCTTAATCAAATTTATTCGCTATTCGCTTATAATATTTCTATAAATTATGATGAACATTAATCAGATTATCATTGTTTGAACATTACTTGACTAAATATATGTTAAGTACCATTTAATATTATCAAGAACAGTAATAATGTAATTACACGCAACAAATTTTATTATTTCTATTAAAGTACCATTGAAGCTTATAAATTCCGATCGCGTAATCTTATTAATTAATTTGAAAACTATTTGAAAATATTGATAACTTCATTCAAACATTAGGGAATGTTCGATAAACGTTGAAAAGAAAAATCAAAACCAAGAATCGAATATCTTCCCGCAAAAGATTCAAACTCGCGGCGAAATGTATAACGAGCTCAAGTGCAGGCATGATCGATTATCGCAGGACCTCGGCGCGGAAGACCGCGGGGGATAATCCCCGCGGGTGCAGAAGTTGCGCGGCATCGCCGAGCGTCGTCGGGCCAAGGCTTTTAGATTTAACGAGTTTTTTTTTCTTGGACGCGGCTCGGCTTCGTTATAGCCGGGGCGCGCACGCCAATTACGCGGGGGGAGGCCCGGCCGCGTCCAATTTGCGGCGCGCCGGCAACTTTCGAGTGAGCGCGCCCGCAAGTTCCGCCGAAAGCTCGCGGGGTCTCTCGCGCGCTTTTGCCTCCCTCCCCCCGCGGACCGACGTGTATCTTCGAGTGGCCCGGCCGCCACTCCTGTGTGTCTATGCGGCCCGGGCCTAACGAGAGCGAGCCCGCCGTCCCCATCGGAGGCCCTCGAGTGGCCCCCCTACCGCTCCCTCTCTTCTAGCGCGCGCGGAAGCTTCCACCAAGCCCAAAAGCCTGGTCGGCTGCATTTTTGCCTCTGGCTCGTGATTTTTTTTTTCGTTTCGTTGCCGGTCGAGAGGAAAATTTGATTGAGCGCGCCCCGGCTGAGGATAGACAACGAATACCGGCTCTTCGGCATTTCTTTCTATTTAATTGAGTGCAGTCTATTTTGCTAGGTACAGGTAATACAGTGAAAACGTTTTGTAATACATTTTTACTATATTTTAAATCTTTTTTTAGATTATTATATTTAAATGTACTCTATTGTATTTTTGATTTAGGAATTTTTTAAATTTAGAATTTAGTTTTTTATTTAATTTAAAAATTGAAAATAGATTATTACAAACTTATTTTAAATGCTTCTTAAACAAAAAAGTGTATACTTTAAGTAGACCATACTTTTACTAGTGAATACATTTGTTCTATAATTTAAACTATGTACAGTTTTATTATTTTTAGATAATTTTCTTTACTTATACATTTAAAATTATGATATACAGACAATATTTTTTAAATGGCAAGTACGCACTTATACAACATGCGAAAGTATGCGAGGCACAGTTGACTTAATAAAATGATTACCTCCACGATATTAGATATAAAATGCAAATCGACCGGTGTACTGATCGGTATAAACTCAGTTCGATCGAATCGTCAACTGTCACTCCCGCAACGGGAAGTCAGCGCGATCTATACGCACTCTTCTGGCCGATCGAGCGCGCGCGTCGCATGTGTATTTTATAAGGGGACGCGTTCGGCCGGGCGGAGGCCGGTGCATTTCGCTGAAAATGGATTTCCGCAACGCAATTTCCCAACTAGGAAATGAAGCGTGCGCTCGCGCGCGCGTCGGCCCGGGAGTCAAATAATTAGAAAAAAATCATCCAATTCAGCGACAAAACGAGGTCGCCCTGTCCCGGCTTTCTCCGCGGCTCTCGCTCCTCGTTATTCCGATGGCGGCGGCGCGCTCGCTTTTGTTTTTCTTTTAAATTTCATTCAAATTTCCCAAAGATTCCTGCGCGGGATAAGCTTTAAATATTCATGAGGCCCGCTAACAAAGATGCCGGCCGTTTTTTTCGCCGCTTTGCCGCGAGCTGGGTCCTTCGTTTTTTTTTTCGTTCGTTCGCTTTTGCCCGCGCGCCGCCTAGTAACGCGACGCCGGGAAAATAAACGTGAGGATCGACTTATTGCGGTTGCCTCGTTGACTTTTAGATTGCATTTGCGGATTGAAAAAATGACTCGTTACAAACGAGAGCTAGCGCTCCTAATTAAAGGGATACGAACGATGGGAATGTGATATCTCGAAAGCTTAATGCAAAATAATCGATTATTGGAAAATTGCAGTATTTATATGCAGCACAGGTATTAATATATTTCTGTATTTCTATTTCATTTTTAGTTATTATTAATATGAATTGAATGAAGCTTTTTTCGATTACCTTACGTAATTATTCATCTACATGCTTGTATAGAGCAGATCGATAGTAAAGACTGAATTTTTCTCAATATTTTAAGAATATTCTAATTATCATTAATATTTAAAATTCTAAATATAAATGTCACAAATAATGGATATTATTATTTTAAGAAGTACCTGTACATACTTAATACACTTTTTATCTTTATTACGCGTCTAAATTTCGATTATGCATGGAATATTCTTAAATTTTAAAAGCATAGATCCTCAAAAATTTCAAATACTTTCATACGCGTCGAATCGCTCGAATCGCAATTATTCCGGACCATAGATAGCCGGTGAATGCGAAATTACAACTCGGAGCGCAGCGCCTCGCAGGGTGAGCTTGCGGTGCAAGCGCAGGGCGAGGCGGAGATAGGCTCGGCGTCCCCCCCGAGGGGCAGTCGCGGGCCTCCGCTCCGCGGGACTGACCGGAGAGCCGATTAGCGCGCCTCTGGCAATTTATCAAAAAATAAAACGGACGCCACCGCCCCGCGCGTCTACCCCACCCCCGCGCTCTCCTTTTTTTCCAAGCTCCCGCGCGTACATCCGGAAAAAAGCTTGCGGCGCTTTCGTTCGCGCGTTAAATCTCAATTTCGCGTACGTCGGAGAGCGACGCTGTATGAAAAAAAAGGAGTAGTTTTTATTATCGAGCGCGCATCTCTCATCAGCGGAGTGGTGGCTCGAAATTAGAAATTTTCAGGGCCTGCCGGGAACTCGGTGTGCTTGGATAATAACTGCCCTTGTAAGTTATCCAGATTTATAGGATTTACGCGCAGTTATCGATATGAAAGTAAAGTAATTTTTATAGATCGAAGAATATTACAAGATTAATAAGTGCGTGTGGTGTTTATATCCCGCTAAAGCTGTAAATAAATTAAATTTTACTCATAAAGTTAATAAGTGACTATTCACTCATTTAAGTGAAATCTCACTTATTCAACTTTATAGAAGGAAAATTTGTTTCTAAAAATTACCCTTACTAATTTGCAAAAAGTACTAGGTATGCATGCGCTCAGAAATCTACTTGGGAACAAGTGGCTTGTTAAAAGTTATCCGTAACAGAAAAAAACTATAATTATAAACTTCTAAGATTACTATTGTCGTTAGACTGAATCTAAATTTTGTTTCGTCTTTACTATAATAATCCTGCTACAAATTTTTCGTCCTAAATATATAGCTTTTATTCTATAACGGACTTCTCTGAGTAATTTTAGAATGAGACAAGAAAATATTTTCCAGGGAGATCACAACCGACTCCAATATCAAAAATTTCTACCAGAAAATGTGTTCTCCGTGTGCATAGTGCATTTGAAAAAGTAATTCCTTAAAAACTTTTGAAACGCTTTAAAATCGCAAGCTCATTACCGAAGAGACTTGTCCTCGCGTCGGTTAATCAATTTATGGTCTAACGAATCGCGCCCGGCTGCTGGAGCCGAGTAACCGTAAGCAGCGGCGTTTTAATTAAACCGTGTAAATTACAAACTGTACTTGGACTTCGGAATTAATTGGCGCGCCCAGTCAAAACATTCGTCGAACCGGCGACAATACAGTGAAAAGCGGCGAGGCGGGGGCGGAGGTCGAGCAGCGCGGCGGAAGGTCGGACGGTCATTGGTAAAGTCAGGGCGAATTCGAAGAAGCGGGCGAGCGCGGGGATCCGCTGAATGAGACAAGTTTGCTTTTGTCCGACAATTACGCGGGGACAATGAGGGAACTACATCACCGGCCATCGAACGATAGTCGACCGCCAACTAATATCCGAACTCGCCGGCCCGACTCGGCCGCGAAAGTATCCGCCTTTTATTCGGATTCCTTCGCGCCCGTTGCGCTAATGAATTCAGACGGGGACCGTCCTCATTGTTTTAAAATGTTAATTCGGTTATTACGTTTCCGAAATTGCATTTAATGCATTTTCCAGTCGCGAACGATTTTACGGTGATTTGCGTTGTTTAATGCATTCGTAATTTGGGACCTGAAACCTTTCACGCTTATTATGAAATGAAAACTAAATAATTAATTACATCGCCGGACCCGAGATTTTCCGGTGTATAATGTACACACCGGAGTTCAGAAAATAATCCGTGCGTAAAAAAAGTAATTCGAAAGGACGACTCCGTGTACCTGAATCGTAGCAATCTCAATTTATCTTAGCGGTGAAATGAAATAAAAAAAGGGGGCCACTTACATGACGTACGTATCTGGAACGAGGCTCTTATTAAAGCGGGTAGAGAGGCCGGCTCGTATGGAGAAAGCCAATAAGGTAAAATCAGTGGGGAAGAGCGCGCGGACGCTATAATGACCCGGTATTTGTACAGATCCCAGGAGCCGCGGCACGTAAAGGGAGCGACAATGGCGAGCGCGCAACTCGGTCCTTCTCGCGCGCGCGGGGGGGCTTCATCCGCCGCCTCCGAAAGTAAAACAGAAGGAGCGAATGTTCCTCCGCGAGAAATAATTGATTGTATTAAGGGAGTTAGTATTCCGCCCGCGAGTCACCCTTTCTGATCCTCTCTCTCTACTTCGCCCCTTTTCCCCTCGCTCAGTACTGCCCCTTCACCCCGTAAGGCTCTCCACATGTACGCGCGAGACCCTCTCTCTCGCTCTCTCACTCTCGGTCATCCAGCTCGTCGGTGGTGGTTTCGAAGGCAGCCACGGGCGAGCCGATGGCCATCGGCAAATGTTTGCACGAAATCACCAGCGGCGGATCGACTGATTGTGCGCGAGCGAGCCCCATTCCCCTTGCCCCTCGGTAAAGAGACAAGATAGAGAGGGAGGGAGAAAGAGAGAGACAGAGAGAGATAGAGAGAGAGATAGAGAGAGACAGAGAAAAGGATGTGCGGAACTATTCGCGCCGATGGTATGGAATGAGGCGCGTTTGATAGGGCTGCCCTGCGCCCTCGTTCTCGCTCCCTTAAACCGGGTTACGCTGATCTAACCCGACGCTTCTATCAGCTGCTGTATTGCCGGATGTATGTCGAATGTTTTAAAATTAAAAACTGACAAGTTTCAAAGAATTTTCTTTCCAAGTTCTTACGAAGTTTTTTCAAACTATATGCTTATTAAAAACTTACCCTCATCTGATTACATAATTTTTCAATCATGTTTTGCATCTAAGTTGTAAAACATTGAGTTTTATATAATTGTAATAATTTTTAATGATCTTCCTTATCGAAGTTCAAACATTAAAGTTTAATGATTTTATAATTCAAACATTAGGATAAAAATTCTGAACGATGAAAAGGAGGTTGAAGAGTAATTGGTTAAGTAATGAAGATACATAATCTGCATTACTTCTCAAATAGATTATTATTATTTCAGTATTTTCACACATTTTTATTTTAATCGTTAATAAAATGTTTTAGAATTCAAAAATTGGTTTTTTTAAAGGAAAAAGTATAACGGAGAAAGAATACAGTGCAAGACTATAGGGCGCAGACTTCGATAAAGAAAGTAGTTATAGATTGCATGAAATATAATCACACACTTTCTTTGCTTAATGTAATTTCTTTTTGGACTTACTTCTGTACTGATTGTAAAACGTGAAAATGATCAAAGTACCATTAAACTCCGTTTTCCCCAATGTAATAACATAAAAGCTTTAAAAAGTAATTTATAACCATCAAGAAATTCGACTGTTCCTCATCAGTAAGACGAAAACATCCGTCAATCAATGAATCACACTCGTAAACACGCCCACACGATCCCCCATAATTTAGCTTCCCATCCGAGCGAAGCCGTGAAACTTTGAATTTCTCACGCATCGAAACATCGTCAATCGCACGGGACGGCCGGACGCGCCTCGCCGGTCGTCGCGGTCTTCCGGATCCGGGACGATCGTCAGCGGGCCGACTCGATTAAGCCCCGGCGTCTCAGCTCCCGATCTTACGAGCAGGCAATTTCCCGGGCGCGACCGGCTTGACGGGCGGCTGTCGCGCGCGAGGCCGTCTAATCGGCCGCGCCGGACGTCGCGGCCGATCGATTTGATTTTCCGCGGGAGAGGTGCATTAGCGCGCGACGCGTTGACGGGAGTAGAGGGCGAAAATAGCCGCGATCGCCGTCCGCCCCCCTCCCGGCTTCCCCCGGGCTTTTATTATTATGCGCGTCTCCATCACCTTGATTTAATTACGCTAATAGGTCGTAATTATTGTATATATACGGTTACGCGAGTGCCACCGTCGGGGCTGCGAATCTTTTTGCGCCGGCTGACATTATGAAAGAATTTAATTGGACGGTAATTGACGTTGAGTTGATTAAAAAACTTCCTCTGATGTCAAATGGCGCGGCGATTTTTTTTTATTTCAAAATTCATACGTGTTTGTATTTTAGATGATTGGCGGAAGTCGACGAAATGTCCCTTTTATTAGTGGTTTGATGAAATTGATCGAGCTCGACGACGAATTTTTTTATGAAAACATTGACAGTTTTTAAGTAAACGTCAAAGCAGTATTAACCCGTCAAGCATACGTGTCAGTTTATCTTCGCGACTGTATCAATAATTACACTTTGCATATATTGAAGATCATAATAAATTCTTCGCGCAAGTCTAGCAAAAATAAAAATCAATATAGTAGGGTCTTTTTCTCATCACGTAGTGTATCGTGCAGAATCGCTCTTATACTCAACTCGTAGATACGTAGGACATCCAGCAGGAATTTAAGATAGCCACGACTGGAGATAAAATATTACTCTCGTTTTCTCGTCCATTCTGATGCAACTAGCCCAATTTACTTCGTTCCTGATTTAGCGAAAAATGCGATATTCCAGGGAGCACAACGACAGGATTTTCTAGCTGACGTCGCCGGTCGAGGGACGGTCGCTCCGAAGGCTACACTTTTTCCTCGGCACATCTACAAACGATGATAAAAGGTGCGAAGGTCGAGCAAACTAATGCATTCCACGGCTTTCAATGCAAAAATTGGTCTTCAAAGCTCTGCAAGTTCAACGAGGTGCTCGAAAATATGGATAATTCAAGACGCACGCGTGCACGCCGCAGTTTAAAAATATAAGACGCCGCAGCTTTTAGAGAGACGCTGAAAGGGGAGGAAGCAAGGACGGGAGTCATCCTCGTCGGTTATCCAGAGCACACGAGGAAGGAACAAGCGGTCGGAAGCTGAACTCGCACACACACACAGCAACGGCCACTGACTCACGCGCACACTTATACGCGCACACACCGCAGCGCGGCGATGAATCTGCAGCGGAGCAGGAAGAGAGAAGGAGCGAGGGATGGGTTGTCTTGGCGTGGACGTGATCTTTCATAGCTGCTTGATTGGCCCGTGGCCGGGCGGCCGGGGAAGTGTTGTCCGCCGGGCGAAGGGCCGGCGCGGATCGGCGCCGGGACGAAACATTTAAGGGCGGCCCCCCCGGTAAACTGCCGGGCAATAAAAGGAGACACGTTGATGAAATCAACGAGCGCGCGGGCTCGGGGAGGGGGGCGCGCCCGGAACGAAGTTGGAGGAGGCTTCTGTGTGCGGGTGCGCGCGCCCGGGGTATATACCGGAGTGATATATACTTCATCGCCGAGGCGCCGGGGTCTCCTTCTTTTTTTCAGCACACGTACGCTCGAGCCTCGTCCCGAGCTTTTCCCTCATTCTGTTGCGCGATCTCGCCTTCGAACGTGGTTATGATTTTTTTATTTTCGGATATATATTATATCGCGTTATTGGCTGTAGTTTTTCGACCGCCGGTCGATCTACGTCTAAGGTTTCACTTCTTGCCGAGGCCCCGTGAATTTCGTGGTGGGTATATTGAATCTTTTGGAATCTGCGTGATTATAATGCTGAGTGCTTTCTTTAGTAGTGAAGAAATTAATAAAGGTTTTATTTCTTTATTAAAAAACTTTAGGTGATATACTCGAGCTGCTTGAATGAACCTTTATTGATACTCAATGATAAAATAATAATTAACTTTTTTTTTCGTTTCGTATTTATTATAGAATGAAATAGTACCCAGTTTCAAAGAAAATTCTGAACGCGTATTCTTCTCTATCGCATAGTCGGTTTCATTTTAATCATCAAACTTGAACGTTGAATAAATCCAAAATACACTTCACTAAATCACCGCAATCGAACCGAGAATCAGCCGCACAGTTTGAAAATCCTGAAAAATCTTCGTATTATAGATTAGATTAGATGATCACCCGCGCTATAGAAACCCCCAGTGTAAATATAGCACCGAGAGATCATACCGGCCGCGATGATACATAATTCGACGCTTGACATGTATCCCCGCTGCATAAAAGCTCGCGCGCGACATACGCCGGCGAGCGATTAAGAGATTAGCCTCCCCCGTGCTTGCATATTAACGCGGAAATATCCGAAAAAATTTGACGACAGCCGGGCTCCCCCGTATACCAAGTCTCCGCGCAGGTTCCCGGTGCAACAGCTGCAGCCAGACGGCATAAAGTGGCTGTTTAGCCATAAAATAATGTCCCTCGATATAACGCGGTAAATACAAAAGGATAAGCCGCAGTCGGGTGCCGCGTGTCCCCCCTCTCTCTTTCTCCTGTTGTTATATATAGGCGTACAAGCACGCGTGTAGGAGCAGCGAGCGCGTGTATAGGCCTCCCTCGCGCGTTAGTCCTTCCTCTCCGTCTAACGCGTCTGTCTGTTGCGCCTTTATCGCAGGACAAGCCCGTTAAATCCCCTCGGGGTCGCTTCTTCTCTTTCTCCCTTTCCTCGTCCCTACCCCCCTGTATTCTCGACACACTGCTTCTGTACACAGGCGCTCACACACGCAGCGGCGCGTGAGCGTGACGCGCGCGGGCCTCGCCTGAATTTTCTCTTCAATTTTCTCTTTCCTTTTCTCCTAACACCACCTGATTTCCTTTATGGCTTTCTTTCATTTTCCCCTTCTTTCCTTTATCTTATGTATTAGCTTTACGAGTCGAGAAATTACGTTGACGTATTTCCTCGCTTTCGAAAAGATTTTTTTTATGGATTTTTGATTAGCTATTTATTTATGGATAAGGGTTTTACATCTTTTTCGGTGTGTAATGGTTAAAATATTGTTGAGCCAAATTATCAATGGAAATAGTAGTGTGGTAATTAATGTGACAATCTTTGCCTTACTTTTTAAAATCAGTGTAATATTTGCAAACATTTTATTGGTCGTATTTTGGTTTATCGTATATAAATGGGTAAATTCAGAAATTTTGCAGATTTTACAATATGATTAATATGATGCTAATAATGTACCTATAAATGAACAGAGTAAACATTTTTTAAAATCACTCTATTCGAGTGAAAAATCACTCTTTCAGAAAAAAACTGAAGTTGGATTGGCTAAAGTAAAGTAAATGTTATATTTTATGATTTAGGTGTAAAAACAATCTTCTAAAAACTAACTATTTAAATTACGTTAATCATTAGACTGTCCAATACTCAATCATCATTCTATTTTATCACATCTGAAGTATTACCTACTCATAATTTTATTTATCCGCCCAACAATATACCGCGACTTATCCCTGCAACTAAACATCGCCTAATGTCCAAAACCGTCGCAGACCAAGATCGATTTGAAATCTTACCCAGCCACTTCGTCCTCGTTTACCTTTGGCTGCTGCGCATTTTCATTATTAGCATCGGTCGTGAATGCGGCGCGGCCGATGAGTTACGAGCCCGCGGCCTATCTCAGCGCATAGCCGGGAGTGCACAATGACGCGCGCCCGCGAAATTTGTAGCCACCGCGCCGATAGAGGAGTGGCGATAACTCGAGTGAGTTATTTCCGGGGGGTGGGGGGCAGGGGAGAACGTGACGAGTCTTTCATTGAATGGGCCGAAATTGGATTTGGATAACTTTTGCGCGTCGTCGATCGGAGAATGATATATTTTCCGGGAATTTCAGGCGCGGTGCAAGCGAGGAAAAAAAAATCAGCGCTTAATTGCTATCTAATCGCCTCTTTCCTCGCTTGTTTCCAATCGGATTTCATTGCATCGATTGCTTTGCTTTTTTATAGAAGAGATATCGATCGCTTTGCGCTTTTTTTTTTTAAAGATAATTAAATATATGCGATTGCGGGTACTTTTATAAATAACTGATTTTTCTTGGCTAATTATAATCTCGCGTTTAAATTTTTTTAATTCAATTTAAAATGCAACTTTAGAATTTCATTACTGTATGTAAGCATGTGAGAAAGTATAGAAAACTTTTCATTAATTTTATTACATCGAGCATAAATTTAATGCAAAAGAAACAAAGACCAGCAACACTTAAGAGACTTTAATAAATAATACAAATAATTACATCACGATCCTGCGGAATCCCGATCTTCCCTCGATAAACTCAGCGAAAGCAGGCGCGGTCTTCGACGCCGTGAAAAGAAGTCACTCCGGCGGACGCGCGCGCGGTATACAAACTTCTTCTCGCGTGCGGGTAGCTCCTCTTCATCTGCAGGGCACGATTTTCGCGCATCTCTCCGCTGTCTCGGCGCGTTGTTTGAGCATGCGACGTGCGCCGCGTGTGCGTCATCCCCCGAGAAAATGAGCTTTTCCGCTCCCTCGTCGCCTCCCTGTCCCGCGCCTTTTTCACCGGCGTCGCTCCCCTCTTCCCTTGCTCGCTTCCTTTCTCCTCTTTTTTCCGAGTCAACGATGTATCGAGTGCCGTCATCGCGCGGCCCACGGGCGCAGAAATGAAACGCACCGACGGGAAGTACGGAGTCCCCGAATGCGGTGACTCGAATCGCCGCGTCGTCGCGCAGCGCGAGGGAAAAATACAATGCGAAGTCTACTGCTCCGACTTTGTTCGCGTTCTTTTTTGTATTCCGTTTTTGCTTGGCGCGCGTGCCTCTTTAAACCTTTTTCGTTTTTAGTCGGTGACTTACCTAGTAAAATATATATACAACGGAAATTCGACATTTGATTGCAATCATAGCAAACGTTCACACTGAGTGAAATGCACGAAGTAACTATCTCGAAAATTCAATGAATTTTAAGTATTCAATCAGACTAGAGGTTTGATCCCCGAAAATTTAAAAAGACGGCAAAAAAAATCATTTAATTCATGTGAATAATACATAATGCAATTATTACTTAATATAAATTTAGATTACTTATAGTTGGAAGTAATTTTTTAATTTAAAATAATAATGATTAACAAATTGTCTTCGCATTGAATAAAAAGTAATTGCAAAGTAAATATGGTTTCTGATTACTATAGAAATGAATTTTTTTGTTCCAGTTATTGAACATACTACTAATAATTGATCCCAACGCAATAAATCATCTAGATCCTATTCAATTTCAAGACAGAAGCAGTACACACCGCACATATATAAACCGCACTCTCATCTCAGCAAAGACAGGACCAAACTAACTCACCACCCTCTAGAAAAAAACGAATAAAAAATGACAGCCACCCCCGCGCCCATGCAAATCGTCGCTCGCGACACCCCATCGGCTCGTCGGTCAACGCGCCCGGTGTCTCCGCGCTCCGTAAGGCTCGATCGCGCCGTGCATTTTCACGGGCCCTTCGCCGCTGCTTTCGTATTCCGGCGATACGCGCGGCCGGTGCATCGCGTATGCAGCGGCGCTCGCGCGTCCTCCCCCGCGCGCGCGCGCCAAACGCCTTCAGCCGCGCGATGTGCACACGCGCGCGCGACGCGGAGACAAAGACCGGAGGAGGCGCCGCCCGGCAGCAATTCGGCCCCGCGTGATTTAGGGATTTTCATTAGCGGCGGCGCCGATTGCCCGCGGGGAATGGCCGCTTTTACGCGGCCCATCGACGTTTGTCTCCGCGCGCGACGCCCCGGATTAGAGGCCTTTAAGATTTTTACGGGGCCGCGGAGGAGGAGCGCGCCGGATGCCGCAGACGAATGTGCCGCGGAATTGAAACTGTCGCTCGCGCTTAGGAGCGATTAAAGGCGGGGATTTATCGGCGGATGAGATTTTTTTTACCGGTGTTTTTGCGTTACGCGGTTTATACAGGATTTTTTTAGGTTTTAATTTTTACGTGGGTTAATTAAAGTTTTGTGTAGGTATACGTATGTTTTAATCACTGGATGTTTGCAATCGGTTAGATGCATAATTTAGTGAAACGTTGAATGATTTAGTAGATGAACAAAAACTGTTTGTATTCTCAGTATTATTAACTGTATTACTTTTTAAAAGGATATTCGATTGGATTTTTTGTCATTGATATTATTTTATAATTTAATATTTTTTTTTATACGTGCGTGGATCGTAACACTGACAAAATGCTTAATTTATTCAGCCAAAAGAAATAAATGTTACGGCGCGCTCTGTAATACAATGTTTCAAGTGGAATGAAATAATAAAAAAGAAATCGCGTAAATAATTGCCAATACGATTTACCGTTTTATATACCTTTCTCGACGACCTTCGACGCGCGTCATTGCGATATTTATTAAAACCCGCTGCGCTTTCGTCAACATTAATATTCCCCGTACGGTTGCTCGCCGGCACAAAAGAATCGCCGATAATTCTCGCGCGAACTAGGTTAAAACCACAATATTACGCCGGACGAACGTCGAAAAAACGTCAGCGGCGAAATTAAAATCCGACCTCCACGTGCTCCTCCGAAAAATTGACGAAACAAGAGTAAAAACCCCCCGCCGCTGATTAAGCGCTTAACCCCGGGCTCCGGCGATCGGGTCTCGAGTGGGTGTATGCGTATACACGTAGATATAGAGGATCGAGCGGGCACTCAACATTCCTACGACGAACCCCCCTTTCTTGTATAGCCGGCGTTATCTCCTCGGCGAAAACAAAAGCGCAAAGAAAACTTTCTCCCGCTCTCTTTTCTAATTCGACTTTTTCCCTCCCCCGCGCGCGCGCACACTCCCAGTCGGCGACATTCCGCACATACGAAAGCGGCCGCGTGGGCAGGGGAGAGAGAGAGAAAGGAGCGCCGTATATAAACACGTACGAGCGCATCTATCTGGGTGTCCTGTCCAGTGAGCCGCGTGACAGCTAATATCCGGCCAGGAAACTAACACCCCGAGCGAGCCCCCGCCTCGCCCAACTCGGACGCTCGGGTTTATACTGTATACGTAGGCAGGCCGGCGAACTATCCCGCGAGCTCGCTTGGCCGATATTAAAGCGGCCGAGGGGGAGGGGCGAGTGCGCGATTTTTTATCGGAGATGAAAAGTTTCCCGTGGCCGCGCGCGGCGACGTCGCCCTGCAGCTCCGAAGACCGGCGCCTAACGATCGGCGCCGCGCGTATATACCTTTTTTATTTTTATACTTTTAGAGCCGCGCCCGTCGCCGGGGGAATGCGGCTTATTACGTGCTGTATATAGACGTCGCCGGGGCTTAATGAAAAACAGCTTCGCGCGCGTCGCTTCCGATGCTGGCTTTAATTGCTGACCTCTCGCCGCCTCGGGACGATGTTGAGGTTTAATAGGGGTTTTAAGGCTAATTCGTTTTGAGTGTACGCTGGACTGCGATTGAAAAAGTTGCGGCTAGCTTAACGAAGTTTAAAAAGCAATTTTATTGAAATTCTTCGGGAATAACAAAAAGATATGGTAAAGTTCGCGTTGTGATTCATTTTTTGTATAATTTATTGTAAATTATACCGTACGATTTCTAGTAGTACTATCTTATAAGAAATATCGAATATATAGTGAAAAATTACTTTGGAATTCCAGAGGATCGTAGCAGATACCTATCAATTTGTAAATATTTTAATGTAAGTGTATATTTTATTATTTTTACTTATTATGACTTATCATAAGTCTTTAATAAAAGTTTTTTTTTAAATAAGTAATCAGAAATTACAAATTTATTCAAATTTATTATAAGAATTACCTCTTGAAAACGATGGGTTTAAAGGTATAACAATTTGATTGATTAATGGGTAAATGCCAGCTGAAACTCCGCAAAAATTCAAAGTACTTTGATATCAATTTAATACTTCAGGTTTTTTAAGAGAAAATAAAAATAAGTGCCCTTATATGAAACTGAAAGTATTTTTTGATACTCGAGCATTTTTCTGAAATTAATTTAGTTCGCAAAAAGCGATAGATTTTGCTACTGTTCTAATAGGATGTAGTGATGATTAAACTGGATTTTCATTGAATCCTGCATTCAATCTTACGGTAAAAAATTATAAAAATCCTATTTCAGACTCCCATGAAAAGAGCATAATAGCCGCTAATTGACAACTGGGCAATCAACCGTCGATAAACAAATCACGCCCGTCTGTTATAATCGTCCGCAATTTTCGGCGCAGATTATCCGCTCGACCGCAAGCGACGCGTCGTCCCGATCGGTCATCTTATTTTCGTCCGCGCCCGCCGCCGGCCTCCCTAATGGAGGCAATTAATCGCGCGTGGCAACGGGCGCCGATCGGCGAAAATAGCCGCGCGTCCTCCGGGGCGAAATAATCTCGCGCCCCGCTGGCGAGCCTCGGGCTCGTTAAGAATTCCACGAGGGTGTGGGTCGCCGCGAGGATTGGCAAGTATCGGCGCGGTGTACGTCGGAGGCCGCAGCCGCGGCGACGCCGGAGCAATAACCGAATCCAATATTCGTTCCTTTCAGCGGGTCCGGGGCGCGCCGACAAAAAGCGAAATTTGCCTTCGGAGACAGGTCTGTCAGCGGCAGGTCTTATAACATCGCCGCGGATTTCTTCGACTCCTCGATTCGCCGGCGAACCCTCCCCCGCCGCTGCTCCCTTGCTCGTCTCGATGGCCCCTTTTTTTGCGCGATACCTCCTTTTTTATATCTCCCGGCGGAGATTGCCCGCGCAGTTGCGTGCATGCAAATTTGCCGGATAAAGTCGTTTCGGGCCGAATGGCGTGTCGAGGGTGGTTTCTCCGGCTTTCAAAACGCAATTGTACGGACAAGTGAGTCTGTTACGGTATTTTGATTTATCAGTGTAACCAGCCGATGTCTAAGTAAAAATGGCATTTATTTAATTAAAAACTTCATTACATTCTACATTTCCGAATTTTATCGATTAATTGTCAGCTGTAATGCCCTTCAGCATTTATACATTTATCTGAAAGAAGAGGCGGTCTCTTCAGCATGTGTACCTACTCAGCGGAGAAAGAAGTTGCAACTGTAAATCAACCAAACGTGTTGTTCCGTTTATTCTTAGTTAATCCGCGGCTTTTATTACCAAATCCTCGGTCCGCGTCGTGCGCGCATTACACACTGCGCGTGTGTACTCTTCATTTTGAGACTTGCTCATAGCGGAGAGGGGGTGGCAGATGGAGCGATCGGTAGATCTGATTTACGAGCAACGGCGAACAGCAGTGCTTTGCGTTGCTTATGGATCACAACTGGATATTTATCGGACCGTTTCGTTTGATTGCGCTGTTTCAATCGAATCTGCTGCCGTCGCGGCCGTTTTCTTCCTCGTTCATTAATCAGTGACAGAAAACGGATCAATGTCAGAAGGTTATAGACGGAAATAAGAATCACTACAGTATAAGTAGTGGAAGTACATCTTGTTGTTTCCGAAAAGTGCTGGTACGTTTTTGTCTTGCTCCATTTATTTATTGTTAAAGCTCTAGGTATTCATGGGCAGACCTCTGCTATGGGCTTTAGATTGCATAAAAATATTACCCATATTGCTTAATTAGCAGGTAACTAAAATATTTTAAGAAGTTTTATTTGACCCATATTTTAAAAAATAATAAAGTTTTTAAGATGCTCTGGCATTGAAAAGGTTACGAAACTGCTTATGATACAGTTAATGTATCACAAATTATAAGTTCTACTATTTTATCAAGTGTTATTGTATGAACAATGAAAAAGGCAGTAGCTTCATAATATTTAAAATATTAAATGCACGAAGGTCATCTTATACATTAAACAAAATTTTATTCAATAAAACAAAATTAACTACTAAAACTTAAAGTATAAATAAGCCTCGAAAATTGAAAGAAGATTTATAAAAAAACAAGATTCCTTCCTCCTTAAAAATATATCCACTAAAACTTTTCGCCCGTGGAGCCATATAAAAGTCCCGGCGAAGGCCGCCCGCTGCAATTCCTCAGCGCTTATCAAAGGTGACAAATGTACACATCTCGAGGGTGCGCGGTATCCTCGGCCCTGTCCCCACGATCCCCCGGGGGCAGACCCTTAAAAACGCATCTCGCGGAAGCGCGGAAAAGTTTAGTCGGAGGAATTAGCGGCCGAAATATTCGAAGCCGGCGGCTTTCGGGGCGCGTCAACGCGCTTTCGCGCCTCCGCCCGCCGCCCCCGCGGGCCACCGGAAGGGGGACATTATCATAATTCCCCTCTTTATAACCCGCGCGTCTGCCCGCCCCGAGGACTTTTCCGAGTTCTTTCTCTCTCTCTCCCTCGCTCTCGCGGGACGACAGCTCGTTAATCATTCGCGGGATATAACGCGTGTCGCCCGGCTGTAAATCCGCAATTACAATCTCGGTTAAACGCGCCGGTTATGGGGTTGGCGCGTCTCCTGCGTGCGGAGGTAAACCCGCACGCAGGCGCGCGTGGCCCGTTCGAAGGAAAAAGATTTTGAGATTTTCAGCGCCACCCGGGGGATGCGTCAGAGCTGACTTTTTCAGCTGCGGATTATTTTGGCGCTTCGGTACGGTTATTACGGTAATTTTTTCAGATTTCATGCGTAAAGTATATACTTGCGCGAATATTGTGATACTTTTTGTTCATTATTTGCATTATTTACATTAACATAAATAAAATGATCGTACATCGTAACAAAATTGATGGTTATAAAAGGTTTTACTTTGCATGCTATAATTTAAATAATACTATAAGTAATTATGAAATTAAATAAATTTAATTATAAATGTAATGAAAAGTTAGACTGTTCAGAAACAAACTCTAAAACATTCTGTAAATACTTTTTTGTAATCTAATTTTTAATTAACGTTTTGTAAGGATAAATTTGTAGCGACTGTATTTTCTATTGCGTTTTTTTCTTGAAGCTATGTTTTATGAAAATGATTTGTACCATCTATATGAAGCTTACCATATGGAATTACTTACTGTTATGTGTAATAAACGATAGAGTATTTACACGTTTTATTTCTTATATTGTGACTATATTATATAACTTTACGCATAGGATCGTAAATAGTTTGTATACCTATACTTTATCCAGAAAACGGTACCAAAAAGGTCGCGTTAACCCCGTAAACGTTTAGTATATAAGAAGTCTCCTATCTCGTAAAAATGCGGCGAAGAGATGAAATTCCACATAATTAAAAGCAATCCCCAGCAAATCAATTAGAATTGAAACGAACCTACCACTAATAAAAGCGGAGTCTAGGTCGTAATTGCAATAAGACGTCACAGGGCAATACAAGTCACGCGCGCACCGAGCGTAAAATCGGGGATGGGGGGGGACCCGCCGCGACTTGGCTCGCGCTTTAATGCAAATTTTATAAGCGTCTTTGTGCCGACAATAAGCCGCGCGCGCGCGTAATTTCCCCGACCGCGAAAGAAGTTTCAATGTTTCTTGCCCACCCCCGTCCACCCTGCCCGGGATGTACGCAAAGGAGAAGGAGGTCGGCGAGTAAGTACGGACTCTCTCGCTTCCGCGAAACAATGGGGAGGACGGAGCGAGCTGCAAAATGAATTGGTATTGAATGGGATTGGGACGGTGCAATTACACTCCGATTGTCTCATCGTTTGAATAGTCCTCCGCAAGCTTCTTCCTCCCCCGCGCGCCGCGACCCTCTTTTTCGCTCTCCTCCCTCCTTATTTCGCGTACCGGTGCATCTCTATCTCTTTTTTTTGCGCCTCCTCGGCGCGTGGGCTATTCATCGGCGGGGATCGATCGGTGCTTTATCAATCGGCGGCATTGACTCGTTGATTGACTGTGAATTCGCAGTTTCAAGTATGACTCTCCGCCCGACGTCGCAGACGCCGATCATTGGTTTACAGGGACGCTCTATGCTTGACTGGCTGCTCGCCTCGAGAGCCGATAGCGCACCTTTTAAACTCCGCTCTTCCTTCGCGAATTTTGTGTGTGTGTGTGTGTGTGTGTGGGTGTGTGGGTGCACTCCGCCGACTGGCTGCGGAGATGGAGAAGAATTTATCTCCGGGTACGTTTCAGTAAACAATTTCGCCGATATTGGAAATGGGGCTCGCATTTCGTTTGCAATGTTTACCCCCTCGCTTTCTCTGCTCGGCTTTGCCACTGTAATTATCTCCGGCTCGCGATAAGATTTTGCGTCCTTCGAAACTTGCCCCTTTTATGCGTTATATTGTCTCTGGACTTCTCTACGTCGCATTATTGTAACTCAATTAAATGTTCGCCGAAGCAGGTTTGGTGAATACTTTATTAATGCAATTCCGGAATTGATAACTGAATCGTACCGACATTTTTTTAATATTTCTCAATGTGATTAAAAATGACATTTTACGTGAAGAGAAAATTCTTCTAAAAGTTGCAAAGTTTCTGTTAAATTGTACTAGATATCTAAGAAATCTTGCTATAGTTCTAGTAAGTTTTATAAGAAACTCTCACAATTCTTCCAACAAGAACAGTCTGCAAGAATACTTCAATAAACTATTGTAATTTTTAGAAGACGCTTTGCTCCGAGTATAAACATTTCAATCGTAAATACATTGTTTTTCTATAATTTATTACTTTTATATAACAAGATTAGGCAAAAGTCCATTTAAATAATCTAAAGAGAAAAATTAAATAAAATCTTGCACCGCCTCAAGTTTAAGAATCAAAGCTAAAGAAGCGCTTTTGCGGTTCCAGAGGTCGAACTAAGATCCCAGGAACGAAAGCGCAAACAAAGCGCGCAAGACTCGCGCGCGGGAGATAAAGGCCCCGTGAATTACGATTTCCATCGCTGGTATCAGCGGGGTGGCTCCCCGGGCCGCGGCAAAGTTTCCACCCCGGGCCATTACGGAGATATCCGCGCGCAACTGGCGGCATCATCGAACTCCCGCGAGCTCGCCTCGTAAAAATTAGTTCGCCCGCGCGCTTATCGAGCCATCCGGCGACGATCTGCATCGGGCCAGGGGCGAGCAGGGGGGGAGGGAGCGGCACTCGCTAACGAGAGCAGATAAGCAGCGCGGCTTAATTGTAACCGAGGAGAATTCCTCCGGCGATAAAGCCGAAGCGTCAATCTCCGGGGGCCGCAGGTGTTTGCGCACCGACGCCATTCGAGCGCGGCCGAGAGACAAGGCGCCACCGGGGCACGTACGCGCACGTGTGCCTGATTTCGTTCTCGCGGATGCTGCGATTTTCGGTTTCTTCGTTTTTTTTCGCGTCGGGCGAACCTTGACGCAGGCGAGATTTATTCGACCGGCAGAATTTGCGATGTGATTTTGAGGCGGCTTCGATAAACAGGTCGCGTAATGATGTTTCTGCGCGACGTTTCATTACGCTACTGGCCTATGTTTTGTTTCGTGATTGAAAATGGAATTTTAATTGGTAGCGGAATATGAAAAGCTTAAACCATAGCATAATTTAAGAAAAAAAAATAGTTTTTTTGAGAATGAAAAACGAATCAATATTATTTCTGAACATGGAACCTGTACTACACCAGCCATCTGACCGACCAAATTGAGTTTTTCTTGCAAACATCCGTTCGGCCGTTTTGTCCCCGAAAAATAAACCTGCAGTCATTTCCAAATGACAATTCTCCACTTTTATCGATCAAAACGCTATGCGTAATTATAAAGTAATGCAGACAGCAATACCGCCGGATGTGCGGAATTTTTTGCCCTTACTATCCGCCGGCTTTCCACCTCGGTCTTTCCCCGCTTCCGCTCCATTCTGATTGACGAGGTATATACAGCCCGTAGCGGAAGTTCGGCGGAAGAGGCGGCCGGCCGGAGTTGTCGGATTTGCCTTATTTCCGCCCGGGGCTATCCGCGCGAGCGAACGGAACGAACCCGTCAAATCCGCGAAGCTTCAAACTTACATCAGCCAAATGAAAGCCGCGCCCTTCCAGCCACCACCACCCCCGTTTCGCAGCGTGCGGTCACGATCTCCGCGGCGTGTGTGTGCACATAGGCGCGCGTGCCCGGGGTGTGTATGTAGGCCGCGTTATAGGTGGATGCGAGTTATATCCATCGCGCAGCGCCTTAGCGCCGTGGCCGCACGTCGCGGGGCGGAGCTCGGCGTGTTACTTCGATGGACATGCCTACTTGCCCTGGCTCGGATTTTCCGGGGATTACCTGCGCCGATCGGAAGTGCATTCGTCGTTTCCTCTTTTTCTTTTTTGACTCGGTGTTTTATGCAGGCTGAAATATGTGAGCGGAAGATTTATGGCTCGTGATTTGTTGAAGGTATGAAGGGTGGGCACGTCTTTTTTTACATTTTTTATAAGGTCATCTCTTTTGCAAGCTGCATTAGCAGTTTGTTCGTGACGTGCGTATTATTATAACGAAATTATCTGTATTATCAAGTTGAAAAGCAGCTGTAGAAAATCAGCTTCAGTGGGCATAAAAGATTTTTCCGTTATTAAAATAGTCGTACTATAATTACACTATACTGATCGTAATTCCGTAATATTGTTAAAACTAATTTATTTATATATTTTACGCATTTATTAGTAGACCTAATTTAATGTGGATTTTAGTTCTTCTTGCATTGTCAGAAGAAGAAAATTAAGTAAAGCATTTGTAATGGGTAACAGGTTTGTGATAAAGAGCAGGATATATATTTTAATAAGATTTTGTTATTAAATAGCATTTTTTAAAACATACCTCCAAGTCTTGTCCAAAAGTCCACTTTCAATTAATAGTTTAGAATTTGATATTATTTATCTAATATACGTTTACATGACTATTATTTCCTTTCTACCTGCAACATATGTATATTATTTATTAAATACATTTTTATACATAAAATTTATTAAAATAAAAAAATCTTATTCTTATGAAATAATATTTTTATAGTCAGTTATATAAGAAGGATTCTTATTTCCCTTATGTTCGTAAACAAGTGCATAACTCTTTCCGCAATGCTGCAGATAACGAGAAATTGAAGTTGGGACAAAGTTGTTTCAATTTATTTACGCGGTCATTAAAAAGATAACATCTTGCAGAACGAAGAGAATTTCATAATGCTAATAAAAGTATAATTAAATTAATATTCATTGATTTATTATAACTAATATGTGACAAAATCAATGATAATAATTTATTAAACATATGGTATAAAAGTTGAATAACATAATGGTTTTCTCAGATAGATTCAATTTTGCATTAAACATAAATGAAGACATGAAATTGATCAAGCATATTTTTTTTAAAAATTAAATATTCATAAAAACGCAAACAAATTTTTAGTGTTTTGTATTCATCATTATTTTAAAATGATAAAAAATTTTGATATCATCATTCAAAATCATTCTAAAATTTATTAACATCGTTATTGATAATCATTTCAGTAGTTCGAACACGAACAAAAGAAAACTAATTTAATTAAAACTAAATTTTTGACGTAGACAAGTGTACATCGATAACAAAAAAATATGAAAATGTCACGTGTTCCTACAACAAATCATCGCAAGCATTCCCACGCGCGTCGACCGCCCCAAAGAAATAAAAAATCAGCGCAAAGGAGCTCGGGAAACGACACAATAACCTCGCGGCATTCCCCGTCAGTCGCTATCTCCGCCGGGCGTTGGCGGCCAATCCACGGAATCAATCGCCGGCGCTGCGGATCGCGCGCGCGGGAGCGAGCAAGAGAGAGCCGCGCAGGAAGGTCTCCGGCTGGCGGCTTCTTCGGCAAACAGCGGGCCCCTCGAAATTGTGGTCGTCGTCGTGTACCACCGGCGCTGCTGCGACTCCGGATTGAAATTAGCCCTCCGCCACCCCCTCCCCCGCGCAGGCCACCCCCGCGCGCGCGCGACCGGGTCCGGTCCTCCGGCGACGAAGAAGCCGCGCGGCTCGCCGGGAAAGTCGAAAATCTTAATCCGGAGGCGCCGCCCCCGGGCGGCGGGGGCGGCTCCCCCGCGCGCCCGGCCATTGGCCCGCGAGCCGCCCGGGGTGGGGGTGGGGGTCGGCGACTCGGGGCGCGCGCAACCGCGCCGGCGAGCGAGCCGGCGTGCCGCGCGCGACGCCCGCCGTCCGCCAGTCGACGCCGAGCGTCCGCGAACGCAGTACGCACCTACGCGAGGTGCCTCTTCCCCGCGAGCGCTTCGCACGGCCCTTCCTCCGAATCCACACACCGAGATAGTGGCGACTCCGGGGGGCGGCGAGGATGTAACGCCAGTGCCGATCGGGGAGAATTTCACATTGTGCGAACTGTGCGTCCAGTGGCGGGGAAGCGAAAAATCGAGTGGTTTTCTTCCCTTTGACTCGGGGGACCGTTGGAAAGTCGAAGCGCGAAAGCTCGAGGGGGAGAGGGGAAGGGTGTCGCGGCCCCCGAGGATGCTAGCGGTGCCCGGGCGCGCCGCATAGTCCGCGAGAGATCGGGAGCCGATGGATCGGCGCCGCTTCGACCACAACCGCAACGTCATCGAGGCGAGCAGCGAGATGCCGCGCGGCGACGTGCCCGAGAGGCCCGCGGCGGCGATCGCCAGCTGGTACCGCCAGTCCAGGAGGAGCTTCGCCGCGAGGACGGTGGCGAGGGGCCGGCGGCTTTCGGCCGCGCTCCTCGCGCTCCTCACCGGCACGTGGCTCGCCGCCTCCGCCAACGTCTACGCCGCCGCAGCCTTCACCACCGGCAAGTGTTGATATTGCGATCTATTTTGAGTTTCGTTTTGGAGCTTTCGCTTGGGACGACGCTGGTTGCAGTCGCCGTTTGTCGATTTTATCGGAAATTTATCGAAGGCTCGTTGGCTTTAATTTGTAGTTAAATAAAACAGTGGTTACGTCCTGTCGTTAATGTAATTTTGCGATTTACTGATCGTTGCATTGAATTTATATCAAATGTAGGGCGAACTATTTGACGATAAATTGATTTTTATTGGTTTTTAATTGGTGCACGTCATTTGTATTATATTTTTCATCTCAAAACTACATTTTAGATAAAATAACGATTGATTGATTGATTGAAGTAAATGATTAACTTTAATTTGATGGTTTCGATTGAAAAAATATATATGTACATATAATACGAAATGGATGTAGAATTTAAAAAAAAAGATATTAATTTCGTTTTCAAATTAAACATTTGAAGAGGCTTTTTAAATGTTTTTAATTATATGCGTATGTATTTGAAATCACCTTATAGTACGAAAAGACTTCCATTCTTGTTTTTGTGTAGGAAATAATAGATTTGTTTAATCATCAAAAGATAACATTAATCCGTTAAATTTATGAAAAATATAATTCCTTAAATAAACTAGATTATTTTTACAATTATTTTGCCAATGATTAAATAAACTCTTTTTTCTTTAATTAGTGAAATTATTTCTAATTCTTATAAAATGACATTCTGTTGCGGACCGCAGAACGCTGTATCCTCGGACAGATGAGCAGGAACGTAATTATGTACATATATTTAAATTACTGGCCCGCGATGCTATAACGAGCTTTTGTTTCGTTAATAAACATTTACATAAGATAATCAAAATATTGTGTAAGAAAATAAAATCTAATTAAAAGAGCTTATATTTATATAGAAAACAACAATAGTAGCAATCTATTAAGTTTGCGCAATTCAACGTGAAATTACTTAAATTTTTAAACGTGAATTCATCAATTATTTTATTACGATTATTTCCATTAAATCTTCTAAAGGTAATGGTATTAATAATCTATTATTGTAATCTTATTTTAAAGTTTGGTTGATACCTTTTGTGTTTGAAAATTTATTCAATTTAGTTTGTTGTTACATTAACTAACGATTATAAACAGTTAATTTTCTGACCTTTAAACAATAAGTAAAAATAACCTTTGGATGAATATAATTTTGGAGCTTCTCTTAATTTTAGCGAATGTGAATATTTGTCGATATTCCATTACATTAAATAACATATATATAGAACGCGTACGCATTTCCATAATAATTTAATTATTAACATGACATACAGTTTGCATTTGTATTCTGGGCTATCATTGTAAATGGATACCTTTTAACTGTAAAATGTTATTGTGCTTTTCAAGGTAGATATATCATCAGATTTTATAACAAACAAGTGCTATTATAATATTCAAACACATAAACGCTAGAAAGGTTGTAAAAGCAATATACCATTTTAACGTCGATCGATGAAAAAAGTCAATCTATAAATGTCACTCGATCTTGAATTACCTCGCAAGAAATGTTCAAAATTTTCAAAATTGAACGCGCGCCGTTCCGACTGTGCACCTCTTAAAACAAAAGTGGAAAAATCCAAAAGGATTTCCATCATCCAGTCGCATAAATCCGCGGCTCCGAAAACAATTCGCAGATTGATCCCAAGGTAAAATTCGGAAGAGCTCGGGGCGCGCACACCACTCGCAGGATTTGCGAGTCGTTGGCTGTTTTATGGGCCATTTCCGGGTGGGGCGCGTCGCGGCCGACGTCGCCCCGGCGCCAGCGGCCGCGGGGGCCGCGCATCGGCAGCGCTTTATCGCGATCAGTATTGCGATAAACGGCTCGTGCCCGGCGTCCCTCGCCCCCGCCCCCCTGGCCTATCTAACGCCGGACCGGCCGGTCCATTGTACGCGCGCGGATGGGAGGACGCGAGGTACGCGCGGTCTCTCTCTGTTTGCTTTGCGGGGGGTGGCCGAGCGCACGCGGCCCGCGTCGTGCTTTTAACGCGTGTCCAGGTAATCTCGGCTTTAATTTCGGTTAAATCAAGTATCGGCAGAGTCGTAGATATCGGAATGAGAGGGGGAGGATGGCAGTGCGCTCTGGACCGATTCGAAAGTAGTAAGTGCGATCGTTGGAGGCGCGATTGTCGACTGGGAGTAAGCGATCTGACGTGGTTTATGGGACGCGTTGCTCTTGTACATGGATAGCCTGCTGCGCAAATGTGTTTTTACTGTTGGGTAATTAATGATTCAAATTTACTTTAATTTAGATGCGAGTATGATAATTAACGTATTAAGGAGTAAAGAGTAATTGGGCAGTACAGAAACGAATCTGTATGTATATTTATTAAGAATAAAATAAATTGATTAAGAAATTATAAAGGATATTTATTTTACGCTTATTTAACGATATTACACTGAGAAAAAAAATTATTATTACTAAAGAAATCTTACTTGGTTCAAGTAACATTTACTTGAATTAAAGTAATATTTACTTGAATCAACTGAAATCTACTTAAATCAAGTAAAATTTGTTTAGTAACAATAAGCTTCTTTCTCAGTGTAGAAAGGATATATTTTATGTAAATTTTAAATTAATTACTTTTTTTAAAAAAGATCACTAAATTTAAAAATTAGATATATTGTTCGAACCAGGTGCCGCAGTCTGGCAATTACGAATTTAGAATTTGACTAGTCATTGCACGATTGTATTGAACCGAAGATGAAGGCGTTAACTTTACTAAAACAGAGTAAATTAAGCTCCGAAGGATTGACCGATAAAGATATAAAGCATCGAGGAAAACGCGTAGGGAGCTTAATTGTGACTCAGCTACTTCGACTCTAATCTATAAGGGTAACAAAATAATTAAAATAGTAAGTAAGATTACATTTTTTCGGGTAAATATATTGACAATATAAAAAAAGCTGTTACTTTACTGTATTAATGTATTTCACAGTTGTAAAATTATAATTTTGTCAATTAAACATTAGTCGAGTGATTATTCATTCCGTGTAATCGTTGAAAAAAATGATTGAACTTTTGTAATTATTGTAATTAAATGTAACCAAAATTAAATTATAGAAATTCATTCCTCGCAGATCGTTTCTTACGATAGAGTTTCTATTCTAAATAAAAGTCCGTAATTACTGATCCAAATGTAATGTGGGTCACGATATAACGAAGCTGATGGATAAACATAGATGGTAAAATTTGCTGGATATACGCAGCATATAAATAGCATGGCTTTCAGTTATAAGTTCAAACTTTTAGCTCATCAAAATGCATTATGGAATTTCATTTTAAACTTATTGTTGAAGTTAATTAAAGTATTAAATAAGTAGAGAATAATGTGATTACGTTTTAATATTATACGCCTTAATCTACCCTATTCAATTTTCAAGATCAAATTCTTTACATCCGAATATTATTAAAAAGTCGCGAGTTAAAAGTCCAACGTTTTTATAATAATTAAAAATATTTAATTAATTTTATGAAAATCCCGTCTGAATCAATACATAATAAATAGTATCGATATTGCTCCGATTGTTTTCTCCATTCTGCGTCTAGTTAAATAAGGACACGAACAAATCATTATACATACACAATAATTCAATTACATACTTTTTTAATAGAAGTTTATCAATATGCATTTCTGATCAATGCATAATCGTATCTCCATAAATTTATAATTATTGCAACACACCGTCGCTCGTTTATTCCAGCAAGTTTGAACTCAAAAATAATTCCCCAAGCCACACGCTCTTTCGCGCGGAAAACAAATTAAACGAGACTCGCGCAAAAGCGTGTCGCTCACCGGAAAAAAAAGTGAGCCCGGCTCCCTTCGCTCCCGGCAATAATTCGCTCGCGCGTGCAGCAGTTTCCCCTCGCGCTCGCGCGGGCCGTCGATAAATCAGCGGTCGGCGGGGCTCCGTCCGTCGGCGCTTGAACTCGGTCGGGAATTAACCGCATCCAACAATATGTAATTATAATACTAATTGGCATAAAGTGGCCGGAGCGCCGGGCAAACGAGCGGAGGTGGTAAGCGAGCGAGCCCCGCGGACTCTCGCGCTCGCCTTCTCTCGTTTCACCCCCACCCACCCCCGCGCGCGCGCGCCTCGCTTCTCGCATGCATAATTCATAAGTTCGCGCGCGGGCGCGACACTCCGCCGGGGAGGTGAGGGGGTAGGTGTCCCTTGCAAGGAGCACATTTTTTCAGGTCGGCGGAGCACATAAACGAATGCAAATGAATAGTCCTTAATGGAGTGCCGCGCGGCGAAAAGAAGGCGCGCGATGCGGGGAAAAGGCTAATGGGCCGGCCGGCCGGCCCTGTAATTGTCCGCGCATTACCCCGGCGGTTAGCCGCTCCCGTTTCCCTCTGTTTATCCCGGCCCGGCTTGCTCATTTTTCGCCCGCTCTTTCCGGGAAGCGATGGAAATTGACACGCGCGCCCGCGGGGGTGGGGACGGCTCTCGGAGGAGCCACCCCCGCGCGCGCCGGTAATTGCCGCGTTATTTACGCGCATTCGCGCGCCACGAATAACGCCCGGTAATTGCATCGCCGAAACGAGTTTTCGCGCGAGCCTCTTTGTTTTTTTTTCTTTCCTTTTTTTTTTAATTCGCCAGTTTTCCCGCTCTCCGCTCGCTTTTTTTCCAACGGCCGGCGCCGAGCGAATTTCGCGAGTCGGAGACGCCGCTATTTTCCCTTATTAACCGGCCGATTATTTGTAATAACTCAATTACGCGGCTCGCGTGCTCGGATTGGAAATTATATTCGGCGGAGCGGCGTTAATGCGCGCGCCTTCTTCAACTCGGCCGTTAAACTAATTATAAATAACGATAATAATCACGGCGGCCGCGAGTACGACATAAAATTCAATCACGCGTTAATACGAGCGCGCGCGCGCTACGGCGCGAGATTAATATTCGGCCTCGGTGAATTCAAAACAATAAACCGCCGAAACAATGCCCGGCTGCCCTTCAAAACGATTGATGCTCTCGGCGCAATACTCAAAAATGGCCGGTAAAAGGCATTTAGAAAGTTCGAATTAGCTATTCCGGCGCGACTAGCCCACAGCAATGAGCAGAGTTAATACGTTATTATCCAGATTGAGCTTGCTTTAATATTAATTTTCCATTAATGCCTCGCGCGCTCCCGTTTGAATTATTTCGCCGCGGCCTAAATGGCCGCTCGTCGGAAGAAATTAAATAAACACGCCCGGCCGGAGATAATTATCGCGCCCGGATCGATAGCATCGGCCGAAGGGTGCCGTTCGCGGCTGCAGCGTGCGCACTGCGCGCGCGAGAAAAAGGCGCGCACCCGCCGCGACGCCTATCTTAATCAGGTATCTCGCGACGCGGCGCCCGACCGACCGCCGAGGGGAGGGGGATGCTCCGATTTCGGCCCCCCTAATCTCGGCGGATCTGCGAATAAATGCGAGCGAGGGCGGCTCATTGTCTGGCGGTATCGGGATATCGAATCGGCCGGCAGGAATGAAACCATTTAGCCGGCGTTTCCCGGACGATTGCTTCCCCCCGACTGAGAAAAACAGTTTTCGAGTAAAGTGCGGCGCGTTTTCACGAGCATTGGAGCCTCGAGCCAAAGATGCCGGGCCTTATCGAGGTAGCGAAATCGTTGTTTTTTGATTCAAAATTTTTTCAACCAATTTTAAGCAGACGCGTATGGAGTGAAAAACGCGGTGCAGCGGACGAGGAGGAAACACTGATATCGGGGGGGAGGCACGCCGAAAACAATGGAGAAGACGGAGCGGCGCATCGCGATAGAAGTACATCGATACGGCGCTCGTTGCGATGGTCCGTTTCCCCGTTATCTCGCTGCAAGGCGGGTGGAGAGAGCCACAGCCTCGGATGAATTATTCGGGCGTGCGTTAAGGGCCGGGCGAGCTCGCGCCGGGATTGCCTTTTCGCGACTCCCCCGCGTGAGCTCCTCTTCGATTCGAAATTGCGGAGAGAGCAGCGCTGCTCTCCCCCTTCGTGGCGCCCCGGAGAAGAGAGAGAGAGGGAGGGAGATGGAGAAGCGGAGAGGGAGTCGCCGCAAAAACGCATTATCTGGACGAGCGAATAGCCCGAGGGCCGCCATCTGTTTCGCTTTTCGCGCGCCGAGGGGACGAGGCGAGCCCCCTTAATTAGGCCGCGCGACAGTTGTAGCGGCATGGCAAATCTAATGTAATGCCTAATACGTCGCGAAGCGCCGGGGTGGGGGAGGCGCAGGCGAGAGGGAGAAAATTAGAATGCCAGGCGGCGCGAGAGAAACTGCCGAAGGTGCCGCGCGGGGGCGAAATATATCGAGGGACATTTTTTAAGATTAAGATACTCGCGATGTTTATCGCTCAATATGTTCTCTTGCCGCGCGCTCTCTCTCTCTGTTTTTAAGTATCTCGAGTGTGTATACTCGTGTCGCGCGACCGCAATGAATACGAAAGCGAAGCTTCGAATTCTCAGCGGGTATGATTAGCCGGGGCGCATGCTTCTCTCTTTAAATTTATATCCCGGGAAGTATAAATTCTGGATCAGGCATTATAACGTCGCCGTTCCGATATAAACGCGACCCATTCCTTTCGCTTATCTCCTACAAGCATCAGTAACGTTCTGGCGAAACGTACGATCAAATTTAACTTATTTTGCATGTAAATAAAAAGGAACATGTTTAAAAAATATATATATATAGACCGTATCATTCAAAAATAAAATTAACCTCGGTACACATCTTTTCACATGTGTTTGTTTAGCCCCCAGCGTTACGGCAAATTACCATTCTTGTCACAGCAGTTTTGAGGAGTTACGATTCCCAAAACGATCCCTTCACAATGCCCCCTTAAACGGCGAATATCGCGTTTCATCGCGTGACATTCGATTTCTCGTCTCGCCCCAGCGACACGCTCCCCAAAACACTGCTACAACAGCAGCGTCGACAATGCTTCGGGAAAAACGCCTTTAAACCGTGCGCGGACGAGTGTCGTGTAACGCGTCGAGTAAAGTCCTGCAAATAGAACGATAAATTAAGGGAGGTTCGGCGAGCGCGAGACGTAAATCGACGCGTCGTAAAAGGAGCCTCTTGATCGACTTCTCCGAGCGCTGGAGATACGCCGCCGTCTATACCGCGCGGGCTGTAGGCTCCTCATAAATGTTTATGGCGCTGGGATTGAAGGGAAGCACGCGCGCGAGCGTTGCGGCTTTAACGCCGTCGGCGCGACGTCCTGCCACCGCGAAACGAACGCGGGGTGCACTTTGCGCAGTCGGATTCTGGAGGAATATTGTTTTAAGCGCCGTGATTCGCGTCGAGGCTTCGGTGCTTTTTCGCAGAAGGGTGGGTTACGAGTTTACGCGAAACGTGGTAAGCTCCGACTGTGGGTTATTTTGTACGGCAGAATTTGCGGGTATTGGTTGTTTGCAATATTGGATAAATGATAAACTTTTTAATGAATATTCACTTTTATCCTTACTTTATTACCTTTATTTCAGAGAAGAAGGAAATGAATATTCATTTTTTTTAATAAATGGAATTATTGTCTGTAACCAGTTACAGTCATTAAAGTTATTAAAATACTGAATAAATCTTGTTGATTATAAATCGTTTAAAAGACCCAATTTGTAATTTTCCATGAATAACAAATTAATGAAATACAATCGTAATTGCAGATTATAATTTACACTCTATTATGCCAGTTAACTCTATTAACTCTAGTTTAACGACGTAAAGATAAAAAATGAAATCCTTTAAATGACAGAGTAAATTTCATCGAAATTTATTTCTTTTTAAGTATACGCTCGAGGCGTTAGCTCGTCCGGCGATTTACGACGGACTACGTGTGTGCGATTTGTCCGCAAGTGTCGAGGAGTGACACGCTTGGGGAACGCGCCACTTGTCGGACGGCGGTCGCTTCCCTTTGTTAGAAATGCGCACACCCGGTCACGCGCGCTCAGCTTTTTTCCGCAATCATCGTCTCATCCCCTTTTTTGAAAAAAAAAGCCACGGAGACGGCGAACGAAAAAGGGAAACGGAGATGAGCATCTGACGTATCACGAAGACAATGGGTCCAGAGCGTGAGATGGAAACAAGATGGACTGGAGCGTAGATGTGACAATTAAGGCGCTGTCCGTATAATCAAGGCATTGACAACATTTTTTAGAGCGTAACGCAATAAATCATAAGAAAAGTCAAATTTAATAAACAATGCAAAATTTTTCCGTTCTTTTTTTTCTCTTGAATATTTTCTCTCTTCTAAAAGGATGGCAGGATATTGTGAAGCATTCGAAAAAACAATTTGATTATTTATTTACCATTAATGTAAATATCCGGTTAAAAGAGGAAGTAGATCATATTCGAAGGCATTTGAGTATTTTCCCGAAGGATATAAAAAAATTGGATGCGATGGACTTCATTATTAATTAAATTTTTTATTGTTTGCACAAATGATAAAAATAATTTTAAATAAAACGTAAACAATTATTACATTCATTATAACAACAATGAGAGAGGTAGAAAGTCATAAATCGAAATAAAAACGAAAGCGAAGAAGAAATCGTTCGACATGCTTGAAGAATCTCCCTCACAGCGGCGCTTCCCCGAGATTTCCGAAAAGCCAGTCTGCGCCGGTGCACGCGTCGCCGATAATCGGCCTCTTTAAAAATCCATCCCGCCATCGACGCGCCGCGAGATTTATGCGCGCAGGGTGAAAGGAGGGCGAGCCGGTGGGGCCGGCGCTGGATTTTCGCGGCGCGCGACGTCGTCCCCCCGCCGCGCCGGACGGAGGGCCCCGACGACAGTTGTACGAGCATTAGGTCTAATTTTCACGGCGAGCGTGGCGAGGCTCCGGAGGCGTCGACGCCGTGAAATCCCCGTCGTTACGCCCGCGGCGGCGACACCGCCTGCCTCCTCGTACTTTTGCGGAGCCGCCCGGCTGCTCCGAGCGAACAATACGCCGTTTCTTTGTCGTCGCGATAAAAGTTGCTTGTTTATTGAGGTTTCTTTTTAACGACCGGCGAATTTTTTAAGGGATTGTACTTTTTTAATGTTTGACAGAAGCTGAGTTTTAAGTTTGTTGTAAGGAAGTTGTACAATTTTGCCGTTTTATTTGAAGCGGAAATGAAAAATGGAATTTTCAAGGCAGAAGAGTTATCTGCGCTATTTTTTGACTGGATAAATTATTTCACTAATTAAAAAGCTACGGTTTAATATATAAGCCCAGCTCTATGAATTGAATTAGTGAAAACCACTAAAATTAGTGAGAGATGTTCCACCTTTTCGCTAATTTTAGTAGTTTTTGCTTATTCAACTTTACACTGTAACTTTTTTAATTAAATTTGTTGCATCATAATACTTTTGAAACTGTATTCTGTGATAAAAAATGTCAATGCAAGCATTTATATCTCTAAGGCTGCCCAAAAAGACTATTGCATTCTTGGTATATTTACGAAAAATTTAAGTTTTTAATTTTTTTTCCTCTTTTTGCGGGAAATAACGCCCTTATACCTTTTCACTTAGATCAACGCAGCAATATATTTTCTTTGTTAATGATACTGATCTTTTATATCATGACATTTATTAAAAACATAGTGTCAAAAACAATTTTCAGGTGACCAATTAAACCATGTAGTCGAGAACATTTTTAGCACTTATATTCTCTAGTAGACAGCTATTAACGTTATTTAAAAATTAGAATTAAATTTAAAGTTATTATTCCAAATCAATCATTTTTCTCACAAAATGCAATACAATTTCAAATTATACTTTCGTCAATCTCATAAAAAAGGCATTAAAAATTGAACAAGTAATCGCGTGAACCAGCGGCAACAACGAGCAAGGAACAAAATCAAAGATAAATCGGCCGGGAGCTCCCATCTGTACAATTAAGCATACCGAGTAGCGACGGGACGCGGCGGTATAGCATCGCCGCGCGCGCAGCGAAAACTCGGCGAGTCGACGTCTCAATGATAAATCGTCCCTTCGCCGTCGGCCCCCGAATAATTCGAGGCACCCCCCCTCCCCGCCGCCGTCTCGTCGTCGTCGTAATTCATCGACGCGCAACGGCGCGTCAAGCGGCGACAAAGCGTCCCCCGTCTCTCCCGAATTCCTCGATTTCAGCTGGGTAATGCGCGCGCGAGGAGCCCAAACAAAGGGCCTTGTTTTCCGTGGTCCGTGAGCCGTGTCGCTCTTTCTCTTTCTCCCTCGGCAGCGATACCGCCGGCTATTGCGCGCGCACGTATGGCCGATTTAAATTTTTGAGGGTGCGGGAGTCGGGGTATATATCGTTGCGCGCCGCCGAAGGCGTCCTGGGGGTGGAGAGGATCGCTGCTGAATCCCGAGCTCTCGTGGGTGCAAGCCCGAGGCGAGCGAGGGGGTCGACTGCTAATTTTCGTTTAATTATATTCAAAACGCGTAGAGCTGCGTGGGATGAAGATTTATCACTCGCCGCGCTCTTGTAATTAAAGGAACGCCGAGAGTCAGTTTGCATTTGAAACAGGATTTTTTTAATTTGATTTTTTTTTCTTCCGTTAAGCGCTGGGATAAGAGATAGATCGGCGTATTTTTAAGCGCTTTTATATCGATCTCGCTTATTTTAGACCAAGGACATTAATTTAATTAATTGGCGTGAGAAATAATAAAATAGATCGTGACTTAAATAACGTAAAATGATACAGTTTATTAATTTCAAGTTATAAGAATATTTTTCTACTGGGATGTAATATCTTGATGTATTTTAATGTCTTATTATGTAATGTCTTGTATATGATTATAAATAATTTAATAGATTTTTTGAAATATTTTATACCTAGATGTTAGATTTATTATTTTCATTTAAAAATACGGAATTGATTTATACTTTATATTTCAGTACCTTTCAATGTTTCGTTTCAAAAGTTTTTTTTAGATATATCTAATACATATTAGAGTATCATTTTTTCTTCCTTTTCTAAATATGATGAATATTTAATTTCATTAAACAGCGAATGAAAGTAAAATTCCTATTTCTATACAAATTTCGCAAATTTTTTATTTCAACAGCCTTTATAGATCCCACTGGTATTTTGAAAAATTTAATATAGCTGCCAATTATAAAACTTTTCATACACGGTTAAAAATAAGTAGTGAATATTTATTCTAGTTTATTTTACTTTTATAAAATAAACGGTAGCTTTAATATTTAATGAGAAATACGTAAATTTTACTGATTTTCTAATGCTACTTTTAATTTTTCGAATCCAATAAATTTTGCTCATGCGAATCAATAATATTTGCAGTTTACTTTTTTCCGAACATAATACGCCATTATTTTTAATGAAGCAATATTTATTTATATAATTCACGTACAATAAAACGATTTCCCTCGGTTACGCGAAAAACATCTTTTTATACACTGCGTCGCGGAAACCTTTTTTTGTTGAAAAAGCTGGCGGCGCGCTTTTGTCAAGCTCGCGGTAACTTATTCACGAGATCAAAACAGTAATGATCACACGGAAGCCGGGCGAGCATTAAAAAGTAATAGCAGGTAGGGGGAGGCCACGCGCAAGAAATCCGCCGCGGAAACATTCGCAAGCCCGAGAGCCGCACCCTCGGGATTACTCGCTTCATGCATTTTATATTTCGCCGGGCTTTGATTCTCCCAACCTGCTGTCGCGCGCGGAGAACCGGCGTGACCCCCGGCCCCCCGCCGAGGGTACCGGGGGCCGAGCCTCAATATTCGATATTAGGAATTATCTTTGATCAGCGAGCGCTCATTGCCGGTACACCCTTTTCGCAGCCCATTCTCTCCGCTTCTTTTTTTTTTGAACTAGGGGAGGGGGCCACTTGGGACCTTCTCTTGATCTCGCGAGTTTCAGACGGCGAATTCGGCCCTCGAAGTATAAGTTCCCTTTTCGTTGTCTTTTTTTTTCTTTTAGAGCGAAGACACGCTAGAAGCATTCCCGGGAGTTGCGTCGATTTCTTTTTTTTTTCAAGGAGATGAGATGCGAGGAGAGGAGAGGCAGGTTAGCGCCGCGGCTTTGCCGGAGGAATCCACTTCGAATTTTCTTACGCTCCGCGGACTTTTCCCCCCCGATGCGAGCTTTAGGCGCGGAGAATCCGCGAGCGTGTTGCCGCCTTCGATGCATTCGGATTAAGAAGTCTGTGAAGATTGGCAATTATTTATTTCGCAGGATTCGCCTTAGGATGCTGCCGATTGCCCCGAAGATTGGAGCTCGGATTTGCTACCGATATGTACTTTAAGTCCCTCTTTACGTATTTTCAAAATTTAAATTACTCCTTTAAATGTTTACGTTACTCATTTACTTACGTCGCTTGTTTCTTGCTTTGCAAAATAATGCTGAAATGTCCGCGTGAAGACATCTACCCGTGTAATACAATACAAACGTGGATTACTTAAAGGTACTATGAATTTAATAAAGAAAGATTTACTAGTTCATTATAAACAGAATTTTCAGCAGCAACCTCATAAGAATTTAATTCACTGCGAGAACTTAATAAATTAGACTTTCCCTACGCGCAGGCAGCTTTCCAATTTATCCTTTACCGCGAAAATCGTTACTCGAGAAATTGTAGAAAATTGTTAATCGAAGTCCGCGTCGGTCGCGTCGTTGACGAGCACCCCGTGCAACCCATTAAAATTAACAATGGCTGGAAAATCAGTCGCACAAAAAACCTCAATTTGCATTGCCGCGCGCGCGGCGTCTGCGGGTAAACCCGTTTGCCGAGCCTTTTACCGCGCGTATACGTACGCCGCGCCGCGAAAAATACGCGTCACGGCGCGCGACGAAGTTCTGAAATATTAACGCGACGCGGGCGCGGCTAACGCGCTTTTCACAATCCCTCTCTCCGCGCCCCGCGCGGTGCACACACAGCGACCGCGAAAACTTTTCGATATCATCTTCGGGCCGAGTTCCTGCCGGCGCGCGAGCGACGCGTCCTTATCGGCCGACGCGAGACTTTTCTCTCGCCCACGCGTTATTTCTTCTTTTTTTCGTTTATTTACTTGGTTTTGTCACGCCCGACGCGCGTCAGTGCCTGTGACATGCCCGGTGAGTTATGAAATCGAAATATTCAGGAAAATTACAGAAAATAGTGGGGTTTCGATGCTTTTTTTTTCTTTGTTTGACGGGGGTGGAGACGGCAAAGGGCTGCCGGTAGCTGTGTGTATTCTGCGTGACTCGAAAAGAAAAAGTGCGTAAAGGGATTGAAGATGGCCGCGGGCCGTGTGTATATAAGGATGTAGAAATAGGATTTCCGATCTCCAAAGCAAAATTGTATGATTGTATTATAAAACAAACATTTGATACTTTTAGGTTCGATGCCTAGAGCGAGGCAAAGGAAATGTAACGTAGTGGAAAAATTTCTGCTTAACCTTTTCTTTCTTAGTTAAACAAAATAAAATTATGTTTTGTTGACCAACAAATTTTTTTGACATTTTGTGTTATACAATAAATTCACTTGTACAAGGGTAAATGTTGATGTAAAAGAAAGTACAATAACATATGTAATTTAATTTTAATTTTAATAATAGGCTTACCTTAATATTGTAATATTGTAATTAACATTTAGTTTACGAGAATTATTGACACTACTAATTAGAATTAGAGCTATTGATAATCGGACTAAAGCAAGAACAAATGTTTAATGCTATTATAATGTGTTCATCATTTCCTTTATATTTGAAATTATGAATAATCTAAATCCTCTGTAATTCGCGTACACCCAGCACATAATGCCCTAATTATATTAATTACTATTATTAAATAATAAACAATGCGCTTTCTGTCATAAAATAATGCAACTAGAATACAGTTCCAATTAAAAAAATATTTACCGTATTTTCACTTTAAACAAAACATCTGGAATGCAATTCTATTTAATCACTTTGTGGTCAATTGTCAGTGGCAGTTTTACGTGGTTTAAAGCGAGAAGGAAAAATTCCCAACAACTTCCTCGCGAACAAGAAGACGGCCCCCACCCCCACATCGCTTCGCGCGAAACTCGCTCGAAGCGCGGGCGCCTGAAAACGCAATCAAAGTCAAACGCGAGCAAAAGGAGTCGGACAAGAAAAAAAAAGATAAAATCACCAAAAAAAAACGGAGATAAGTTGGAGGAAAAAAAAGAGAAACAAGCCGCAAGTTCACGATGTCGGAATCACGGCGAGGGCTCGCTCGCTCGCTCTGTACACCGAAGAAAACCTCGAGTATTTCTCCCCCTCCCCCCGGGTTGGGGTAAGCCGAGTCGAAATCGCGCGCCGGGATTTCTTCGGTTTTCCCACCCTTTGAATCCTTTCGCGTACGGGCGAGACGGCGCCACCGAGCGCTCATCCCGTCTGGCGGGCGCGCCGACCGAATCTTGCGGGAACAGATTAGAGCGCGAACTTATCGACACGCCGCGTGTTTTATCATTCGCTTTTGGCTGCTTCGCCGGCAGGTGCGGTGTATTATGAGACTATGCGCGGATATTTCGCGCGGGACCGCAAGCTCGGGGGTTGCTTTTTCCGCGATTGGAAAAGCTCGGTGTTTTGAGACTTGCGGGAATCGCTAAAGTTGTGCAGGTCGTTGAACAAGCTTTACATTTAATAAAATAAACAGTGGTGAAAAAGAGAGAAGGTGATTGGTTTATGAATTAAAAAAAACTGAGTAATTTGACATGGAAATATGAGTCATCTGGAAATAAATTTTTCCGATATAAAGTATCGATCTTTTGTCTATTTTTTTACGTGCCTCACGAGAAATTTGATCTAATTTATGAAAAGAAAGAATAACTTAAAATTATATTGAGCGCAGCATACATTTTTATAAATCAATTTAATTATTATCGTTTGATTTGTATCCAATTTAATACAAATCAACTATCACGTTGTATCGAAATAATTAAATAAACGGCGTTTACAAAGAACAGAAAGCTCAATCAAAAAGTTTGTTAAGTATATTACTATAGTCCACCCAGTGATATCAATTGTAAAACATTAAATTTTAAATGTAATTACTCAAGTGAGATAATTTGGTTGTATAAAATATTTTGAAAATAAACCAAACAAAAATAAATAAAGCACAAGAGTAAATTTACAAAACTTTTAATTGAAGTGAATTATCGATGCGATAAATAAATTTTACACTTAAATTTCTTCGAATTTTAATTTTATTCATTTAGTAAAAAGTGCAAATTGAAATATCAAAAACAACATTGCAAATATGCAAGAACCACTTTGTTTGATAGTGAATTATTTATCTATTTATTCATCCAGAAAATGTTTATAAAGGGTATTCCACCGGTGGATAAAACTACATGTAAAATAATTGCTTTATAATTTAAAAACGAAGCCGATATAGTTAAATACGTAGCACTTAAAAGCTTTTAACAGATCAAAGCAGCAATAACAAAACACTGTAAGTAAATAATACACCGATATTAAAAAAATTTATGTTCGGTTTTGAAAAATACAATGCATTTTCCATTTCTCCAGCAGAATAAGGTTTTAATTATCTTATAAAAGGGTTTGATATTATTAAGTTTAAAATTCATTATTATTATCATCAATCCATTTTATACTCTATATATGAATACTAACGAGGTATTGCGCGAAAAAAGTACATCGTGGACGGAGATTGGACCAAAGTGGGACACGGGACTCTAATGGGACATCTGGGTTTCCAGTGTCAGTAAAACACATGAAAATTGAAATTATTAAAATCCCCTATCCCATTACGACTTCTCTCCCGTATCTGATTACACTCCTAATTATCGCCGTTCTCTACATCACATCCATAAAAGATATGCATTTCACATTACATGTCAAAATCCTGACGCGTACAGTTCCACTTAAAAAACCACCCGACTATATAGAATAATATCAAAATTCCCGCAAAAACCTTTGACCACCGTAAAAAATAATCTCGTCCTTACTGAATTTGCCCAAAAATATCTTTAACCACCCGCAAAACCATTTAAAAAAGAATCCCGCGTTCTCGTCGAACACCGCGCCCCCGGCGCGCGTAATGATATCACGCGGCGATCAGCTCGGCCGGACGAGGTGTCGAGGCGGCGCGTGCAGCCGTAATTCAGGATTCCTGGGGCAGCGGCGACAAGGGCCGGCTCTGCGAAAGCGAGTGGGCGCGAGAGAGACGGGGCGAGAGCGAAAGCGCGCGACAATGCGCGCGGCGCTCGCTCGATGGACTATTAACTTCGCGTATTGGGCCGATGGGATCGATAGCCGTTATCTTCTCGCTGGACGCGCCGAGAGCGAGAGAGAGAGAGGGGAGAGGAGTGAGACGGAGAGTGCGAGAGGACGCGTTAATGCACACACGACCGGGGCGCACGGGGATATTGGACAAAATGGGCGTCCTTCCGCTCGAAATTCGGCCGGCTCTCTCGCGCGAGCGCGGCGAAATGGATTCCAGCGGGGATATCATCGGGCGATACGGAGGGGGGTAATTATTAATTGTCACCGGGGGTAATGGAAGCCGGCCAGCGCCTCTCATCTCGGCATTCCTCCGGCGTGCGGACGGGGGGGCCCGGCCTATTTGCGGCCGCGCGAGGATATTACGCCGGGCTCGCGCGCTCGTACGGGGGATCGGCCCGGCTAAGAGCCGCCGGATGCTTTCGTACCCGGCGCCGGGGCCACCCCCGGGGCGGGCGTTCCGGCGCGGGGCATAAAGCTCGGGGATCGCGTACGCGCGCGCGCGCGCCTACTGCACGAAATGCGACACGTGCGGTGCGCCCGGAACGGGACTGCGAAATGACGGCCGGCCGGTGATGGCCAAACCGCCGCCCGCTGAAATGAGGGACGCGCGGAATTTCGACGCACGGATTGTCTTATACTCGATTCGATGAGCTTTTCTTTCTTGTGCTCGGTCCGAGGTTCAAATCTAGTTTTATTGGAGGATGAGTATACGTGACGTGATTATTGTTATTTCGTGTCGCTATTAATTTTCGCATATTCTATGACAATTGGTACTTTTTTAATAGGTACGATAAAAATTTCAATCTTTAAAAAAGGTAACGTCACTAAACTGACTAATTTTGTATAAAGAATCACCTTAATTTCCTTAGTAAAGCATAAAGTCGATTGAGAATAATTTTAGATTTGCGGTATTGTCTTAAAATATTATTTTACTTAATGGTTAAATTTAAAACGTATATATGACCGTAGGTCGAACTAAATTCAATTTTTAACAATGTTAAATACTTTCGTATGTGAATAATGAAATTTGAACTATAATAATTTACAAGATACTGCTATTTTTCATCTTAAACAATTATTGCTCGGTAGTTGCGCGAAAAGGAGCTGACTAAGGCGAAGTAAAAGATTAGATAGAGTAGGAGTAGAAACAGACTTGTGGAGGATTCGATAAGACAACAAGAAAGAGCAAGCTTTCAGAAGTTTTTGCGAACCTTTTGCTAGCTTTAAGAGCTTACTTTTACCGAACTTTTCTATAGAGGTTTTGTTTTTTTTTCAGATTGTACCTGTCATATGATCGACTATTACAAACTATTTGGCACTCAATAATTCAGTTTCTTATATGGCACTGCGAAAGTTGATACTTTTATTGCAGTACTGTTTTGAAATGAAAAATATTGGAAAATCTTCCTTTTCTGCAGTTTTTATTTTGCTTTCTCTGCTTTTTGAATAACACGCTCGACCGAATTTAATTCTTTTAGTAACGTGTTCTGTAAATGGTAACAACGTCTGAAAAATCGCGTATGTAAAAAATAAAAAACAAAAGAAAATAAAATATGCTATTTTTTAAGCAATATTGCCATTCTCGGGGTACGTTCTAACAGAATTCAATTCTTTTGAGTATACATAGATGTTCAAGTACAACAAAATGTTTTTTACTTTTTTAAACTTAAAAGCTTCTGAAACATTCAAATCCATCAGAAGTTTTTTCATTTTACGTCCTATATATAATTCTGTTAAATGGGACTAAGATTATTTTGATCATTTTTTTTCTCTAAATGCATTTAATTTACAGAGAATGAATAAAAAATAAAGTTTACATTAAAGTTTATCTTCATTTCTAATTATGAAGACTGAATTTTAAGTAGCTAACGATATAAAATGATTAATTATAATTCAATAATTGAAATTACTTATTATTTTTAAATTACATCGTCACTATACGTTAATAATAAGCTAGAGACATATTTTTAATCTCGCTTTCGTAAGAAAGAAGTAAAAAGATACGGTTTGAAGTTTCAAAACGCCAGATTGATGGGCGACCGTAGTAAGACGTCGGGGCGTTGATCCGGGGCGAGGAAATTGGCGCAGAAACGGAGGCACGCGCTGCCGTACATTATGACGTTTGCGTGAGCGGTCACCGGGCGGACTTTACGAGGCATCGCGCCGGACCCCGTCCCCGCGGCGCGGACGATTGTCGCTTTTATCACCGGCGTTTAGCTCGACCCTTACGCCTTGCCGGATTTTCGGCCCTACGACGGCCTAACGGCTCCACGTCCGCGCGTGACCGCCCGTTAATGGCCTCCTCGACGCTCTTATATATTCACGCGGATCTCGGCTGCGTTATTTTATTTTTATACTTTGAAGTCGTGGCACTAAAATTTTAAGTTGCTTTAGGTATTATAAAGATTTTAATTATTTAAAAGACAGGAGTGTACTTTTGGATGTAGGTATACTGAAAGTGATAAATGTTAAGGGTGACATTTAATTCGGCGTTTTAGGGCTAACCGCTATGATAATAGTGATATAATAGTAGAGATAACAGTTGTACGATTACTGAAAGTAGCTGTAACACTACAAGGTAGGCAATAGAATTCTAATGCTATTACCAGTTGTTCCGGGATTACTTTTATATCCTTTTATTGTTTTATATTAGTAGATTTGGTTATCAGCACAATCTGTAGCATTAATAATTCGATTAAGATGACGGTTCTTTTCTCAGTAATCTTTTTAATAACTCGGGACACGACGATTACTAAAACTACTAATTAATAAATGCAATGTTCAAATTTTTCTAATTATTGCAAATTAAAAGAAATCCATCACAAAAAATTTGTGTACAATTGGTGATAATAGACCTTGCTGATGGACCTATCTTAATCAATAAAATAGAATCCTTTTCTTTCGAAGTAAATCGCAACTCGTTAATTGAAAATAAAGACGAAGACGATAAATTTAATCTTTAACTACATCCACAATAAGAAAAAAAGATAGAGAGAAAAAGTCACGTCTAAAATAGCAAGAGAAATTTCGCGGAAACCAAGCGAGTAAAGCAGCTTCTCCTTTTTCCCTCGTCGGAATATAAAAGACGCGACGCAAGTCGATACACACACAGTACACAAGAGACGCAGAAATGCAAGAGGGTGGGTGGCCCGATCGTCGATGCACACACGATATACGCGGCTCCGGGGTTCGGCGCTCGCCAGGCAGCCGGGACGAGGTGGGCGGTATGCGGCTGACAAACGAGCGAGTCGAAGAGGCGATCGACTGGCGCCTCCATTCACCTTAGATCTCGGCTCCGGGCATGTCTCCCGCCCCCCGCCTCCACCACCCCGCGCCAATGTAACACTGGCAATTCCAATCCGCTCGCGATGCCAACCGGCCGCCTCCTCCTTCCGCAGGCAAACATTTATACGCCGGGGCGCACGGACACACCGGGCTCGCCCCGTGCATTATCGTCCGGGGGGATTCGCGTCGGCGGCGGCGGCGCAGATCCGTGACAATGAGTGGCCCGCTTTGGAATCCCGGATCCCCTGCTCGAATGCGATTCGCATTATCCGAGATGCCGAGTTCGAGCGGCGCGCGGCTTTTCAAGCCGCGGCCGGGAGGACGGCTTTGCGGCTGCCGGGACACACGAAGTGCCGCGCTGTACGATTGCCGGGGGGGTTGGAAGGGAGACGGAGGGGGAGGGGGAGCCTCGGCGGGAGTCGAGCAATCGATAATTGAATGGAAAGCAGCAATTAATGACCCAAAGTCGAGGCGCTGATAGAGGCTAACGATCAGCCGATGGAGAGGGGCACTGAGGACTGATAAACCTTTGTAGGTTTGATGAAAGGCGACTTTTTCTTAAAACCGCTTTTCTTTTTAACTATTTTCAAATAATTTTAATTAATATATTGAATCGTAATATTTATATTATCAGATTGGCTTCTTTATCAAAATAGTGGGGATCAAAATAGCTTAAATTAAATTTATATTCTCATCGTATTTAATGGATGTTTCAGTTTTCAAATTTAACCTGGAAAAATAAAATAAAATCGTTATTTTTGTCTGATGGTGTTTGGGAAATTTATAACAACACGAGAAGAAATATTTTCATCGGTAAAGCTTGTTTTTGTTTAAACAGGAAAAATATTTTTATTTTATTTTTGTAAAAAAGTTACCTTTGATGCAATTTAATACAGTACAATATGACTTTTTCGACGCTACTCCAATATTTAGAAATAAAAATCTTTTACGTAGATAAATCAATAGGTATATTTGTATTTTTAAATATTATGAAATTTTATTATTATTCAATATTATTATATTTTAATATCAAATATTTATGATTGCAAATTAATTTCTTCGATATAATAGCGTCGCTCCTAACGAAGAAAAGCACATTTCAAATTACCCGCGAAGAAAAGCACATTTCGCGAGTTTCCCGAGAAGAA